>SKCR01037373.1:0-68683 GCA_019454045.1 Zanthoxylum bungeanum | reverse complement strand
AGCGATCTATGAGTGTTATTAAGAGATAGTAAATTTGAAAGTCGACTATATTATACCTTAGGGATTTGACGTTCCTATCAATATCCTCGGTATAATATTGATAGCCTGTGACAGAGGGATTATACATATGCAATGAGCTCGACTTGCAAAGTTTAGCGAGATTATCTGTGGTCGTCATATTTCATGAGTGGGTGAATTATGGACACCAAATTTGATTTTGTGACAGATAAACCTAAACTTAGAGAGTCCCACAATATGAAATGTATGCGTTGAGCACTTGGGCAACACGTTATGAATAATACAGATTATTCATAACACTTCACCAGATTAAATGAGTTCATTCGAATCGTTTAAACAGTTAAACGAAAATACATTCATTTTGGAATTTTGGTCAATTAAAAATTAATATGTATTTATATTTGATACAAAAATTGATTTGATACATATTAATTAATTGTCAAATGAGATTTTGACACATGTTATTAATATATTTATTTTTTTATTTAATGTAAACAAAAATATATATATATATATATACTAATAATTATATTATTTAATTATTTAAATATTTAAATGTTAAATATTTAGATAATTAAATAATATCTATATTTCATAATTGTTATGAAATATGTTTAATTATTATTGGTTACTAATAATATTAAACTTAAGGTTGAAGTATTCAATTTGAATTTGTCTACTTTAACTTTTTATTTAATTAGATTAAATAATTCATTTGTAGTAATTGTCATTACATATGTTTTATTATTATTGGTAACAAGTGGCATGTTTTGTTTTTGAAGCTTGAAAAATTCAAATTATATTTGAATTCTTTAATTATAATTAATTGACATTAAATGACCAAATTGCCCCCAAGTTAGGTTAAGATATATATATATATATAAAGTGAAAAATTATTTTTTCTTCATTCATTAACCTCCATGGTTGAAAATCAACTTCAAAAGAAAGCTCTAAAATTTTCTTGAAGAAACTTGAAGAGAAAGTGAAGAAATCAAGAAGAAAGTTTAAGGAATTAGGAAATTTTGAGGTAATTTTCAATATTCTTAAACTTAGAAAGCTTGTTTCTTGTTCTTGAATATCTAGAATATTTCTAGGGTTTCTTTCTTTCTTGGTTTTTGGGGCTTTTTGATTTGGAGGATGGATTTGGAGGCTAGATGCATATGTGAAGTTAGATTGAATGATATTAGTGTAATATTAGTTCAATTTTATCATATGATGACTTGTTACCATTGTAGAGTGTTATGACCACTCTTATAACTCTCAGAATTGTTCTTGAGTTCTTCATTGGTGGTGGCTTTGATTGGTGTAAATATTAATATAATTAATGTTGAAAAAATTGGATTTAAAGCATGAAAATGAATATTTTTATACCCAAATCAGATCTGGAAATTTTGGAATTTTGGTGTTGAAAAATATGTTATTTAAATGTATTAGATGAATATTGGGCATTTGAATAATTTCCGGAAAGTGTTCGGAGTGAAAATACGCGAAAACAGTGAAAAACGGCGTTACTGAGTGCGTTTCGGTCTTACCGGGTGTTAGCTGTCCAAACAGAAAATTTTTCACTATTTGGGCAGCCGATGAACTGCCCAAATACTATTGGGGTTGACCTGGGCAGCCCCTATGTGTACTGGTTGGTCGGTTCGGGCAAAATTCGTTTTATGCCATTTTGCGGAAAAATATTTTCGTAAAAATTTCACGATATTTTCTCAATTATTTATATTGTATTTAATAAAAAAATATAATATGTGTTGACGGTGGATTTTGGTCTCAGGGTAATACGGGAATATCACCTCTGAGGGAACCCTCCTTCAACTGTGAATTTGTTTGGTTATGCGGGAAACCAAAAGCAAACTTAACGAAAAAAAAAGAAATATGCCAATCAGACAAGGTGATTTAACGTGGTTCGGTGTTTTGTCCGGCTTCTGCAAAAAAGAAAATAGAAGAA
Organism: Zanthoxylum bungeanum; assembly: GCA_019454045.1. Classification (NCBI taxonomy): domain Eukaryota; kingdom Viridiplantae; phylum Streptophyta; class Magnoliopsida; order Sapindales; family Rutaceae; genus Zanthoxylum; species Zanthoxylum bungeanum. The sequence goes on along the minus strand of SKCR01037373.1, from coordinate 66,717 downwards.
AGGAAAGTTGATCTTCAGGGGAAGTACTTTCTTAACATCTCGGCGTTCCATGGTTTCTTCAATCTCTTGCCGTCCAGACGCCCCAGTATGTAGGCCCCTGGTCTTACTATCTCAGTGATCTTGTAAGGTCCCTCCCACTTGGCACCTAACGAACCCTCTTCAGGTCGTCGGGTGTTCAGAGTCACTTTTCTTAGCACTAGATCGCCTGGTAGGAAGGAGCGGGTCCGAACTCTCTTATTGTAGAATCGGGCCATTCTCTGTTGGTAGATGGCTGCTCTTACTGCTGACTGCTCTCTTCTTTCTTCGATCAGGTCGAGGTGATTTTTGATAAGTTCTTCGTTCCGTTCGTTTTCAAAGTGACGGACCCGGTGGGTTGATATTCCGATCTCTGCCGGGATGACGGCCTCACATCCGTATGATAGGGAGAAGGGTGTCTCTCCTGTTGAGTCCTTGAAGGTCGTTCGGTGTGCCCACAGTACCTCTGGTAGCTCCTCGACCCATAGGCTTTTGCTTGATCCGAGCCGAGCTTTCAGGTTTGACTTGATGGTTTTATTGGTGGCTTCAACCTGCCCGTTCGACTTGGGATGGGCCGGCGAGGCGAATTTTAAGGTTATCTGGAGGTCTTCACAAAGTTTTCTGAATCCCCTGCTGTCGAATTGCTTTCCGTTGTCGGTGATGATTGCCTGGGGGATTCCGAACCGGCAAATTATATTTCTCTTCAGGAACTCCGTGGCTTTCTTTTCCGAGATGGTGGACAATGGTTCTGCTTCTACCCATTTGGTAAAGTAGTCTATGGCCACGATTGCATATTTTGCCTGACCTCGTCCTTTCGGCATCGGCCCTATAATGTCTAGCCCCCACTGTGCGAAGGGCCAGGGGCTGGATATGGTGGTCAGCTGCTCTGCCGGTTGATGGTGGAGGTTGGCATTCTTTTGGCATCCCTCGCATTTCCGTGCTATCTTCACGCCATCCTCGTGCATGGTTGGCCAATAAAATCCTTGCCTCAAGGCTTTGAAGGCGATTGATCTTCCCCCGGCGTGACTTCCGCAGATGCCGGCGTGAATCTCCCTGAGCACGTAGTCTGCTTCTTCTGGTGCTAAGCATCTTAGGAGGGGTACGGTGTATCCTCTCCGGTAGAGTACTCCCCCAATTAGGGAAAACTTGGTGCTCTTGAACTTCAGCTTCCTGGCCTCCTTTTTATCTTTTGGGGTCTCTCATGTTTCCAGGTACCTCCTGATCGGTTGCATCCATGAATCTTTGTCTTCTTCTTCTAGTACATCCACCTCTGTCTCCATTATGCTTCTTTCTTGGAGGTATATAAGAGGGATTACCCTGGGCTTTTCTGTCTTCATTGAAGAGGCAAGCCTGGCCAGGGAATCTGCTTCGCAGTTGTCTTCTCGTCCGACCTGTTCGAAGAGTACGCTTCCCACTTTTTCCACCCACTTTTTTACTTCGGCTAGGTAAGCTACCATGGCTGGTTCTCTGGCTTGAAAGTCTCCTTTCAGCTGTTGTATTGCTAGCTGAGAATCACTCCTGATCACTACATTGCGGACTCCTACTACCGTACACAGCCTTAGTCCGGCCAGTATCGCCTCGTACTCTGCTTCATTGTTTGTAGTTTTGAAGGCGAATTTGAGGGCGAGCAGTATTTCTTCTCCCTTTTCACTTTTTAGTGCTACCCCTGCTCCGTAGCCGTGCGAGCTTGCGGATCCGTCTACAGACATTTCCCACCTGTCTTCTTCTACGGCTAAGACCTGCGGTTCTGTGAGCTCTGCTATGAAGTCTACTAAGGCCTGCCCTTTTATTGCTGTTCTTGGGAGGTAGGAGATGTCGTGCTCGCTTATTTCCACTGACCACTTCATCAGCCTCCCTGAGGCCTCTGGTTTCTGCAAGATTTGTCTTAGGGAAAATCCGTGTATACTTTGATTGGATGGGCTTGAAAGTAGGGTCGTAACTTCCGAGCTGTGGTGATCAGGGATAGGGCGACGAGTTCGTGTATGGGGTATCGAGTTTCTGCGTCCAGCAGGGCTTTACTGACGTAGTAAACTGGTTTCTGGACGTGGTCGGTCTCTTGTACCAGTGCCGAGCTTACTGCGTGTTTTGAGACGGCCAGGTATAGATACAGCGTCTCCCCTGGAGGGGTTTGGCTAGGAGAGGGGGCTGTGGCCAGGTATTTTTTAGGTGCTGGAAGGCTTCTTCGCACTCGGGTGTCCAGTCAACCCCTTTTTGAGCTTTTTTGATGACTTTGAAGAAATGATGGCACTTGTCGGTTGCTCGTGAGATGAACCGGTTGAGTGCGGTGATTCTTCCTCTAAGGCTTTGCACTTCCTTAACTGTCCGGGGAGACTTCAGGTCTAGCACGGCCTGTATCTTTTGCGGGTTTGCTTCAATGCCTCGTGAACTTACCATGTAGCCCAGGAATTTTCCGAGGCTACCCCGAATGCACACTTCTCTGGATTGAGCTTTAAACTGTGTTTCCTCAGGAGTTCGAAAGTTTTCTTCAGGTCGGCTACATGGCCTCTTGGTTCCTTGGACATTGTTATCATGTCGTCGACATATACCAGCATGGTCGTGCCGATGAGTGGTTTGAAGACTTTGTTCACCAGTCTCTGGAAAGTCGCCCCTGCATTCTTCAATCCGAAAGGCATTACTTTATAGCAGTATAGCCCTTGGTCGGTAATAAAGGTGGTCTTCTCCTCATCCGCAGGGTGCATCTTGACTTGATTGTATCCCGAGAAGGCGTCCATGAAGCTTAGCAGCCCTTGGCAGGCTGTTGTATCCACCAGTTGGTCTATATTTGGGAGGGGAAAGCTGTCTTTTGGACATGCTTTGTTGAGGTCGGTGAAATCTACGCACATTCTCCACTTTCCGTTAGATTTTTTCACCAGTACCACGTTGGACACCCATTCTGGGTATTTTACTTCCCGGATAAAGCCGGCTTTCAGCAATTTTTCCACCTCGGTTGTTATTGCTCCGCACCGCTCCTGGTTGAATATTCTCCTCTTCTGTTTTACTGGCTTGTGTAATGGGTTCACTGCTAAGCGGTGGCTTATGAATTTTGGGTCGATTCCGGGCATGTCATCGTGTCCCCATGCAAAACGTCGGGGTACTCTTGCAGACATTCCAGCAAGTCTTTTCTTAGGGCTTTGTCCAGACTTCCTCCTATTTTTATGTTCTTCTCTGGCCCGAATAGTTTTACTTCTTCCAATTCTTCGGCTGATCCGAGCCGTGCAGCTTTGTCGGGCCGAGGAGCAGGGTCTTTCCTTGTACTCTCGTCATCCTCGTCTCTCTGTCTCTTCTTGGTGCTTCTTTCTACGCAGAGGTTTTCACGCGAGAAAGTGGCAAAACAGCTGCGGGCTTTTTTCTGGCTTCCGCATACGATTCCGATCCCTTCCCGTGTGGGGAACTTCAATTTCAAGTAATGACAGGACATTGCGGCCTTGGTTTTCATCATGAAGGGGCGGCCGACAATGACTTGATAACTGCTCATGCAGTCTACTGCGGTGAAGTTTATCATGATTGTTCGGGTTTTGGGGGCAGTCCCGATCGTCACTGCTAACTGAATTTTTCCCAGGGGGATGACCGTTGATCCCCCGAATCCGTACAGGGGGGTGCTGTCTTTGGTTAGGGCTGTGCATTCTACCCCCAGGTCCTCCAAAGTCTCTTTGGAAATTATGTCTACCGCGCCTCCCAGGATCCACCAGGATTCGGTCCACTTCTGTGCCACCGATCGTTGCTTTGATTATCAGTGCGTCATCGTGGGGGAAACTTACCCCCTGAGCGTCTTCATCGGTAACATAATGGGTGTTGACCGATTTCCTTGGGGGTTTGGGATTTTTTCCGTTTTCAGCACCTCTGTTCCCCGTGCTCGGCTGTAATTCTTTCTTGACCGGTTAGAGTCCCCGGCCAGCGTTGCCCCTCCTGCGATGACGTTCACCCCTGATTCCTTGCCCTTTGTCTGGCGGCCATGGTTTCGTGGTCGATGTAATTGTTCAGGTTCCCGTTCCGGGCCAGGTCCTCCATTTGTTCCGGCAGATCCTTGCACTCATCGGTTGTGTGCCCTTTTAGGTTGTGGTGCAGGCAGTAAGACCTTTTGTTTTTTCTATCTGGGGGAAACCTCCTGAGGTCTGGTTCTATTAAGAGACCTTTCTCCCGTATCTCCATGATGATTTCTCCTGGCGGTTTGTTCAAAGGGATATATGCCTCCTCTCGAACCACGTGGTTTACCTGAGTTGTGGGCCTCTTTCCTTGATCCTTCTGTGTCATTGGCTTGAATTCTTTGGGTCTTGGATTGAACTTCCGGAATTCTCTTTCCGGTCGCCGGTGGTCTTCCCTCCTTGTCACCCTTTCTCTGGTGGTTGTCCCCCTCTGGGATATTTTTTCTTCGCTTTCTAGCAGGACGTACTTCCTGGCTATCTCCAGTGCGGTAGCGTAGTCTGGTGTTTCATGGATTCTCAGATGGGTCCACAGTTTCCCGACCCTTAGGGCCCCTTTCAGACTTTCCAGGGCTTCTTGGATTCGTACCCTCCGACCTCGAGTACGATGTTATGGTACCTTTCAATGAAGCTTTTCAGCGTTTCGTCGTCTCCCTGTTTTATGAGCCTTAGTTCTCCTATTGTCTTTTTAGGGGTGCAGGCTCCTTTGAAGTGTCGGATGAACGATTTCTTAAGCTGGGAGAAGCTCTGGATGCTCTCCGGGGCCAGACTTCTATACCATAGGATGGCAGGTCCACCTAAAGTTAAGGGAAATACTTTGCATACGGCGTCGCCCGTTACCCCCTTGTACTTCCATCAGGAGGACAAAATTCTCAATGTGGGATTTTGGGTCGGAGTGGCCTTTGTATGGTGCCACGGTCGGCATGTTAAATCTCTTTGGGAACTGTGCTGTTTTTATTTCTTCTGTAAAGGGAGACCCTTCTTCCTCGCCTCGGGTGTCTCCCGCGCCGATCTTGAGGCTTTCTTCCCATCTGGTCATCTCTTTTTTCAACCAAGATTTTATTTCACAGGTTGTGCCCCCGTGTCGCCTTCTGTGTCCTTCTGTTCGCCTGTCGTTCCGGGCGTGGCGTTCTTTAAGCCCGGAGGTCTCCTGTACGTCTTCGTTGTACTTTCTATCTTCTTTCTCGGAGCTGTAAAATCTGTCGGAGGAGGGGTCGGGTGATTGTTCCTCCTCTTCCCATGCGTCTTCGGATCGTGGCTCTCTTCCTACCACTTCGGATCTTATCCCATAAGGGCCTCTCTTTCTGGGTCCCTCGTCTTCGCTTATATCTACTACTCTTTTTCCTTTTTCCCTATCTTTCCTCTTCTGGTCGGCCCCGGTTTCAGGTTCCTCGTTGTTTGCTCCTTCCATTCTTTCTAGTCGGTCCATCATAGACCTCATGCTATCTTCCATCTTTTTCATCCAGTTCATTGCCGGACCTCCTGATTGGGGATTTCCGTCTTCCGCCATTTGTCTTATCACGTGAACTGCTTTTTTGTAAAGTTCCCCACAGACGGCGCCAACTGTTGACGGTGGATTTTGGTCTCAGGGTAATACGGGAATATCACCTCTGAGGGAACCCTCCTTCAACTGTGAAGTTGTTTGGTTATGCGGGAAACCAAAAGCAAACTTAACGAAAAACAAAGAAATATGCCAATCAGACAAGGTGATTTAACGTGGTTCGGTGGACTTTGAGATCCGACCTACGTCCACGGACAAGAACAGGGTGGTACTCTTTTTATTACTCAAATACACCTCTCAGGCCTCTCCTTTGTTCTTACAAATCGGAACTTTATGACTCTAATCTCTCACTCTTGTGATGATTTTCAGATGCCCCTTTTACACATGCTCTGCCCTCCTATTTATAATAATACAGAACTCCGATTCCTATAAGAAATCCTAGTTGTACTCAGTCTTCTCTTCTTTCATGGTTTCCTGATCCGATAATGCCTTCTTCTTCCGTATTCCCTTTTGGACTCTGACTCTTTCTCCTTGCGAGAGCAGGATATCTTTCTTATCTTATCCATAAGAATGGGGTGCTGTTGTCTTGAACACGGCTCGTTGTCGGGTCGGTTTTTATGAGGTCGGTCATGTTAATATGTTATGCTGAGAATGTTTCTGCCGACCTTATAGTTCTCGGTCACCCGAACCAAAGTGGTCAGCCTTTTCATGATGTGGTCGGCCTTCATATGATGTGGTCGGCCTTCATATGATGTGTTCGGTCTTCATATGGTGTCCACCAGGGAAAGAATTTACCATTTTGTCCTTGTCGTGCTGTCTAAAATACTGTAGTGTTTGAAAACACCATCAACAATATGTTTTGGTGAAATATGAATGAATTATTCATATTGGATATTGAATAATTTATAGATAAGTTTAAAAGTTTTTAAAGTTACGATTTCGCCCAAATCGCGCTTCCGCCTGCGTCTTTGAGAAAACCCCAACAAAATTGGTATCAGAGTGAGTCTGATCCTACATCCATTACTTTTTTCATGCTTGATGTATGATATTTAATCCAATTTTATTATTTCCACATGCATATGAAATTAATTTGATCAATTTCGGATTGTTTGACAATAGGAAAATCCCCGTTAAATAAGGCATTAAAGTGACTAGTATTAGGAATACTTGTTTCTTGGTCCGCCTTGTCAGTACGGATGCAAATGTTTTCTTGACGTTGTAGTTGTATCGTGCCAAAGTTGTGAAGTTATGGCTGATGGTAGTTCATTTGCACCGGTAGAAATTATACGATAAGAGACAAATTCAAGTGAAAATGAAAATCCTGTGAACGTGCCAAAGCTTTCAGGACTACATCAGTAACTTGAGTTTGTCACTAACAAGCGAAGCCTTGATACGCCTCCTATGAACGTGCCAAAACTGTCACAATGAGAATCGATCAGGACCAAAATCAAGAGTCACAATGAGTGTGATTGACAATGAGTTGTCTACCTGTGAATATACGTAGGCGAGAACGTGCCAAAGCTGTGAGTCGAAATATATTCACGGGGTCCACTTTCCATTATGAAATTCGATTTAATTATTGAATTCACGTTTTCCGTTGGGGATTACAGTATTACATAAAGTAATGAGAGGCACTGCTGAGTTAAATATTCATAACTAAAGCAGTGTGTAATATTTTGAAAATTGCCGCTTATGTTTTCCTTATTCTATAGTGTTGATAGAATTGAACTTTTAATCCACTGCATGCATATTATATATATATATTTTCTGACTTTCCTTATGGTTGCAGATTTCTAGAATAGGTTCTAAATTATGAGTAGGCTTGGATATTGTTAGATTAATCTAAACCATCGGGAACTGTTGTTGTGATTTTCTTGAAAAATCAAGATGGTAATCTAAATAGATATTCGTTTTAGGATATAATTCTCTAGATATAATACTTGTGCATTAAGAATTAATGTGAATTAGTTCATGTCTCGAGATTCTTGACTGGCAATAAGAAAACCCCATTAGGTATTTGTTTATCTAATAATGGCGTTTCTTTGTCTTCTGACCTTTAGAGGTGATGTGTCTGACACAGTTTGCTAATCAATTATTTGAAATTGTTGTGAATAGTTGAAGGTAAATTATGAAGCTAAAGAAAGGAGATGCGTATAATTGTGTATAGAAAATATTGATTCTCATAATACGAAAACTATAGGTATTGGATACCAGATCTCCCGTCTAGTTATTAAAAATATTATTTAATGATTATTTTGATATTTGATATCAGAACTTACGACTATTGGATAGCTACTTATTCTTTATAAACAGCTGTTACATATTTATTATGACTAGTAGTGTTATTGATGAGGAGATTGTAAGTGTCCTAGACATGCTACGGGATCTCTAAGCGTGATAACTGTGTGAATAAATCAAGAAGTTTACGGAATTAACTTATATTGATCGGATTTGACTTTCAAAACTTTTCATGGATGTGAGGAAGCTCCAAGCTTTCTATGTTGATTCCAACTCAAGGGTGAGAATCCATATCACCCTCACTTGACTCCTTTAAGTGCTAGCTTGAACAAAAGAAGCAAATTTTGTCTCCCAAGGAGAAGCAAATTTGCCCAAGAGAGAGGGAACATTATTCATACTTCTACCCAATTACATAATACTTCTAAAGAAACCTCATTTACATTAAGGGGAATTGGTGAGAAGAGAAATACAAGAGAATAGAGATAATAGGCTGGACACGCAGGTCCAATTTAATAAATTCTAAATTTATTACAATAATTTCCAAAATTGCCCTCACCCTTCTAATATCCATCTGATATACATTATTCATACAATACATCCAAGTATTCACACAAAGCATGTTATTCAATCAATCTAATCCAATTAATTAATCTTTGAATTAATGACCATCCAATGTTCATACAATGATTTGATTTGCACGAGTCCAACTCGTTTAAGAATAAATACTCAAAGTAAGTATTCTTGAATTATATCGAACTATAATTTTAAATCCAATTTAAATTGTATCCAATACTAATTCATATTTAATTCCAAATTAAATAATTACACTTTCAATAGTGCCTTTTAGACTTGGATTCCAAATCCAATCTTCATGGGTCTCAAAGGCCCAATTAGTATCATATACTATTCAATTAAAGTCCAATGGGCTTTTAATTAATTCTTTAGGCATGGGCTTTGGCCATTATTGATCAAACCCAAGATGCCAAGGCCCAATTAGGAATCACCCTATGCCAAAAATCAATTTAGGCCCATTAGGCCCAATTAAATCATTAAAGGCCCAATTTCATACTTTGGAATTTATGGAAATGGTTTTAGGCCCAATTGGATCCAACCCAATTGACCAAAACCAAATTTGGCACAACCAAGCCCATTAAGCCCAATTACAACAAATTAAATTAATACATCATTCCAAATTACATATTAATTCAATTAAAGTGCAATCACCATAATTAATTAATTAACCTAATGTTTCCAAAACATCAATTTAATCTAATTAATCATGCATAATTCCCAAATTCATGTCCAACACAAAATTGGGGCAAAATCAATTCTACAATATGCTTCACACTCACGAAAAAACATGAAATAACACTCAATTTTGATTTCAATCCAATTAAATCAACAATCAATATTCATTTCATGCTTTTAACACATCTAATTGTCAAAATCAAAAATTACCATGAGTATTAGACTAGGGTTCATATTCGGCCATGGTCTGGGTTTTAGGGAAAATTAATCTAATCAATTTTTCATAAAACCAAAGATGCACAAATCCATTTCATCATCATTCAAATACAACTAACTCATCAATTTAGGCAAAATCAAGCTCCAAGCATAAAATCCCAAATTAAAGTATATAAACCCTAGAATCCAAATCATGCTTAGATCTCGCTCTGATACCATTGTAAGTGTCCTAGACATGCCACGGGATCTCTAAGCGTGATAAGTGTGTGAATAAATCAAGAATTTTGCAGAATTAACTTACATTGATCGGCTTTGACTTTCAAAACTTTTCATGGATGTGAGGAAGCTCCAAGCTTTCTTTGTTGATTCCGACTCAAGAGTGAGAATCCCTATCACCTTCACTTGACTCCTTTAATTGCTAGCTTGAACAAAAGAAGATTTGTCTCCCAATGAGAAGCAAATTCGCCCAAGAGAGAGGAAAGCAATCGGTTTTGAAGGGACAAGGCCATTCGGCCAAGACAATCCCAAATCGGCCATGAGCAATGGCCATTCGGCCAAGAACAAAGGCCATTCGGCCAATGTGGTTCAAGGCCATTCGGCCAAAGCAATGAGGGAGAGAGAGAATTGATGATCTAAGTCAATTCCCCAAAGTGGTGTATATCTTTCAAAAAGAAAAAGCAAAGTGTGTTGTGTAAGTTACCATAATTACATTCAACCACTTCCATCAACTTGAATGACAAGTGATGTAAGTTGGTGGGTCCCACAATTAAATTCAAAATTCAAGTTAGATGAGACTACACACTTTGGGCTCGGGTTCGTTTAATCCGACTAAATGAATTTTTCATTGCGACGTAATTAAATCTAATTTAATTAAATAATAATACCTCGCAAAATTATTACGAAAGTCGCTTACGAATTAATTATAAATTAATTCGTTCACCCGAATTAAAATCCAATTTTAATTCCGTTTTAAAATCCGATTTCATTTAATACATCTAATATATTATTTAATCGATTAATTCCAAATTAATCGTTCTCTCTCTACAATCCGAATTTTATCCCAGATAAATTCTTAACACAATTAATCCTAGATTAATTTTCTTTCTCATAATTAATCCCAGATTAATTTTTTTCGAGTCAAACATCATTGGTGAATCTTTGGGATGCGACCCAAGAGATCCCAGGATATTTTGGCAGTAAATACGGTCATCAGACTATCCGAACACGTGCGTACCCAGTACCACGTTCTTACCGATTTACAAGACATGGTTGGCTTCTAGCAAAGCATTGTGCCTACCCAATTCTCCAGAAATATTCTTTTAATGAATATATAATCTATATCAGGCGTAGTATACATAGTATTGCGTATTACGATCCAGTATCGAATGTCACATGCTAGGCCTGGGGCTGGAGTTGTGTCTACCCCGTACGAAGCATATATCGGATCACTAGCGACTAGTCTCTTTAATCGGATAATCATGACCTAGTCATACTATCCCGATAGCTATAGCATTTATGAGTACAGGTTCTGTATCCCTGCGTGACCATCATCTCCATATGACTGAAGTGATACTTCCATCTTGACATCACACCCAATACACTACGATTCTCAGTATACCCATAAGAAGCGTACACATAACCTGTTAAAGCCCCGGACGACCAAAACCTAAGTATACTGATTGTCGCAAGTATTAGCGATGCAAGTCTCAGGTTAAGACCAAATACACCCACCCTGATTCGGACTCCCATAGACACATAGTCATACTACCAATGGGATTCCGAGGGGTCTATCCAGAGCGAAGCTGTTTCCGTACCATCGGTGAACAGAACCTCCTATTACACTTGCATGAGTATCCAATACCCAAATATATGAGAACTATGCCGTTAAGCTTCCATAACGCGCACAAGTGTAATACTAGCATATTCCGTATTATCGATGTCCAGTCTCGATAATACTACGACTAGGGATAGTTAATGATTAAACCTTTGTGGATTAATAATGTCTTATATCTTATTAATCTGGTATTAATCATATCGACTTTTATCATTTATATATCAAGGTAATCCAATTACAAATGATAAAAGAGCAATTTCCTTTGTCACATAGTTAATTTATACAACAACACCATGTTCTGTACAAATAGTGATGTTGTAGGTCATAATTTTCCAACAGAGATAAATATTATGAAAAATATTTGGTTTAGTAAATAACTTAGAACAATGCTTTATGAGATTTATCATTTAAGCATTAGATTTTTATTCGGTATGGTAAAGGATCGTCTGATATGAGATCACACCACATATCCTTATCCATTTAATGAATATTGTATTTGGGAATGTGATTAAATCTCATTTAACCAATGATTGTCATTGGAGCATAAGATTTATTAAACTCATACATTAGATGTATGTGGTTTAATAAATTAAAAATTACCATGGATAGTTTTCTTTACTTCGTAACTTAATTACTGAGTTGTCATGACTTAGTTACGTGTTTCTAAAAGAACACATATTGAACGTCTTGAATGGTTCGAGAATTTTCAATATGTTTCTGATGAAATGCGAATAGAATATTTTGACTGGTTCAAAGATATTTGATTTAAAGTTTTGAAAACTGTATATTTAAAATTCATCACAAGTCTTTGAATTGTTCAAAGATATTTGATACGATCAAACATATGAATTTATGGCAATTAGTTCTAAGATTATTCAATAAATATGGTTCTTACTCAGTATTATTCTTCTTCGATTCCATCTTGATGGAATAAGTTAAGAGGAGTAATCGAATCTTATACGATTTGACTCGTTTGACATTGAATGTTATCGAATTAGTTTCAATACTCTTGGGGATATGCTCCAGTAACACTAATTCATCCATTTAATTAATGTTCCATTAGTTTCTACAGTTATATATATGATATGTATAAGTAAAAAATTTGAATCTTGAAAAATTTGAGATTTGAATCGTTCCTTTATATAATGGTTATATCATTGAAAGTACTTGCGCCTCGGAGGTACAAGTACAAGTTTATCATTTATTCCATTTAATAGAATATCTTTTCTACGATCCCGAGTAATAAAATTATTTTATTACTTGGTGTGTAACATCGGATGTTGACCATTGTACAAAGGTCTTGACTTATTAAAGTCAAATATGATAGTGATAAACTATAAATAGAACTACATAATTAATAAGAGAAAATACCTCTAACATCTTCCATATAAGTCCAATAGGATGTCAGAATCATTTGCGAAGTATTTGATACTTAATGATTCTGTAATTTTCTTATCGAAGAAAGTTATCATATAACTTATATTGGGAGTGATATTTGATATCGATTGTGGACGTTAGCATTAAACCATAGATCTAAGATTGTTCATAGCTTACCGCGATCAAATTTTGAACTTGATTGAGCTTTCGTTATGAATCGTTCAAAAGATGTACAAATAGTTTGCGCAGCAAAAGCAAAGTGAGCTCATTAAAGGTTTGACCTTTATAGTATGAAAGTGAGAAAAGTTATACTCGGTAATCTATTGTAAATTCTGAGGAAACTTGTATCCAGTCACACTGATTGAACAATTAAAGATCTGTTAGTTAATGTTGATATTAAACTATGTATTTTAACTAGGAATGCAAAATGGATTTCCTGAATGGTTTCTTTGAAGAAGAGATCCGTTGTGATTTCTTTGCTTGAAAAGTTCATTCTAGAATGGCCCTAGATTTTGTATTCTACTAAGATCGAAGTTTGGTATACTAGCTTATAGAGCCTATTGTAGACTCAGATGAGCTTTCCGAAAATTTGTGTTCTCTAATTTTGATATCAATCAGATTGTCTGATTTTATCCAAGCATAGAGAATACATATGTAATAGTAGGGTTAGTGGGATCGTACATATTTCTTTCTGGTGTTATATATATCCTAATGACATTATCATTATTAATGTAATAATGAGATATTTGTGAGGTAAAAGGTTTACCTAAGTCTTCTTTTCTCCGTGATTGCAGTGGGAGTAGTCTTTGTTATATTCGATATAAAGTTTTAAATATGATTTAAAACAAGAGACTTATAAGATACTCTCATTAGTCGTACATTAGATATGATCTACTAAAAGACACAACAAGACAATCCGTGAGACAGTTAGTGTGTCTCTTGTATATAGCATTCATCTTTCGTAATAGACGATTCCTTTGTCGAAAGAGAAATTGATTAGAATGTCTAGTCAATCTTATGCATCATAGGATGATGGCATAATGAATACTATATTAGGTGCGATTAAAGATATCAATTTAATCGTAATTGTTACGAGCTATTTTGATACCCTATAGACCATAGGATGGGTCTTGAAACATGTTATTTGTTATCTTTGAGATATTAAGAATGAGTTTCTTATTCATGGAGAATATAGTTCGCAACCACTAGGGTCAGATTAGTTTTGAGTCTAATTATGATGTTGATGGTCTACGTCATATAGAGTTAGAAAAGATGCAGTGGGAGTGTCACAGTTGATTCTACTATATTAGTGGAATTAGTTGTAACTTATGAAGTATTGACTTATGAAGTTGCATAGTGACCTTATAGATTAGAAGTTTTGATATTAGTGTTGTGCTTTCGGTTGTCTGTGTAGTATTTTGGATTTGATCTCTAAATACATAGACAACTCAGTAGCTGTAGCACAAAATTCATGTCGCATCTGAGTCATATTGATGTATAACTTGGTTCTACAAAATATGAATGATGCTGGCTAAGGGAAACGATTGGGTTTGTTGGACAAACTCAATATATTATAGCGGACCTACTTGTTATTGCCTACCTTTTAAGTGCTAGGTGAACTATTGAGGGCCATGAGTATGTGATATATATTGCGATGTGTATGTGATACTGTGAATTGGCACTAGAGCAAGTGGAAGAAATTGTTAGGGTTGGTGCTCAGAGTGCCAATCTGAATCGTATTTATGTCCGATTCATGAATACGAACAATTTATTTTTCCATAATATTACTTACTTAATGGTTGTACCTCTTGTTTTTATATACGCATTCGATCTAATTACGATTAGATGTAAACTAAATATGATTTAGTGATATGTATATATTAGACAAAGACCTAGGATTTACAATGTAGTACGTAGTTACAACGTAGTTTGTAATTGACATTGGGAAGCGTCACTATAAGCTGTATATTCTCAAATAAAGTTCCTGGACAAGATTTACTTACACGGGTCGGTTAGTAAAATTCGATGAGACTAGTACATGTCGTATATCAAGACTTGGTCTAATGGTTTATCCCAATGAACTATAAATCTTGTCAGACTCATATAGACATGTAGGTATTTATTTGATAAACACTGAATGACTCACCGAAGATTTCCTAATATATGGTACACCAATGTCAATAGGAATCTTCTCGAGTCGAGTAGCATAGTGGTCACTCGACTTGAGATACCATTGTGGATATATGAGACATCCTTCATACTTTGATGACAGTTAGGTCACATATCTATTTAGAACAGACCTCCGTCTGTTCGTTGGATGTGGACTGATGCTCATGATATCCTGTGAGTATGAGATAGAATCTTTCAGTCTTGTGTACAGGGCATAGGTATCTTGAACGTTTTTGCGATCTAGTAAATCCATGGTCGTGGTATACTTTGGAAGTGAGTTTCGAGTGTTATTAAGAGATCATAAATTTAAAAGTCGACTATATTATATCTTAGGGATTTGACGTTCCTATCTATATCTCTGGTATAATATTAATAGCATGTGATGGAGGGATTATACGTATGCAATGACCTCGACTTGCATAGTTTAGCAAGATTATCTGTGGTCGTCATAATTCATGAGTGGGTGAATTATGGAAACGAAACTTTTATTTTGTGACGGATAAACCTAAACTTAGAGAGTCCCACAGTATGAAGTGTAGTCGTTAAGTACTTGGGCAAAACGTTATGAATAATACAGATTATTCATAATACTTCACCAGATTAAATGAGTTAATTCAAATCATTTAAACAGTTAAACGAAAGTACATGCATTATGGGATTTTGGTAAATTAATAATTAATATGTATTTGTATTTGTATTTGATATAAAATTTGATTTGATACATATTAATTAATTATTAAATGAGATTTTGACACATGTTATTAATATATGTATTTTATTATTTAGTGTAAATAAAAATACATATATATACTAATAATTATATTAAATAATTATTTAGATATTTAATTGTTAAATATTTAGATAATTAAATAATATATATATTTAATAATTGTTATATAATATATTATATATATATATATATATATTTCATAATTGTTATGAAATATGTTTAATTATTATTGGTTACTAATAATATTAAACTTTAAGGTTGAAGTATTCAATTTGAATTTGTCTACTTTAACTTTATGTTTAATTAGATTAAATAATTCATTTGTAGTAATTTTTATTACATATTTTTTATTATTATTGGTAAAAAGTGACATGTTTTGTTTTTTGAAGTTGAAGAATTCAAATTGAATTTGAATACTTTAATTATAATTAATTAACTTTAAATGACCAAAATTCCCCCAAGTTAGGTTAAGCCATATATAAAGTGAAAATTTATTTTTCTTCATTCATTAACCTCCATGGTCGAAAATCATCTTCAAAAGAAAGCTCCCAAATTTTCTTGAAGAAACTTGAAGATAAAGTGAAGAACTCAAGAAGAAAGTTTAAGGAAATTAGGAGATTTTGAGGTAATCTTCAATATTCTTAAATTTAGAAAGCTTGTTTCTTGTTCTTGAATATCTAGAATAGTTCTAGGGTTTCTTTCTTTCTTGGCTTTTGGGGCTTTTTGATTTGGAGGATAGATTTGGAGGCTAGATGCATGTGTGAAGTTAGATTGAATGATATTAGTGTAATATTAGTTCAATTTTATCATATGATGAATTGTTACCATTCTAGAGTGTTATGACCACTCTTATAACTCCTAGAATTGTTCTTGAGTTCTTCATTGGTGGTGGCTTTGATTGGTGTAAATATTAATATGATTAATGTTGAAAAATTGGATTTAAAGCATGAAAAATGAATATTTTTGTACCCAGATCAGATCTGGAAATTCTGGAATTTTGGTGATGAAAAATATGTTATTTAAATATATTGGATGTATATTGGGCATTTGAATAATTTCCGTAAAGTATCTCGGAGTGAAAATATGCTAAAACATTGAAAAATGGCGTTACCGGGTGAGTTTCGGGCTTACCGGGTGTTGGCTGTCCAAACAGTAAATTTTTCATTGTTTGGGCAGCCCATGAACTGCCCAAATACTATTGGGGCTGACCTGGTTGGTCGGTTCGGGCAAAAACGCATTTTATGCCATTTTACGGAAAATCGTTTTTGTAAAAGTTTCGCGATATTTTCTAAATTATTTATATTATTATTTGATAAAAAAATATAATATATTTGGGTGAAATATGAATGAATCATTCATATTGGATATTGAATAATTTATTGGTAAGTTTAAAAGTTTTTAAAGTTACGATTTTGCCCAAACCGCGTGTAGGCATTGCATTTTTGCATGTGAAACCCGATGATGAGTCTCAATTGGAGGCACTATCTTTTAAGTCACGGAAGCCGCGGGAAACGGACGTCGGAAGGGAAGAGTCAAGAATTGACGTTTTGTTGGATTTAGTTCACGTGTTTAGCTTCGGGTTCGCTTGTTGGACCTCCTTTTTAAAAATTATGTTCGGCCCAAAAAACCCGCAAACCGTTTAATCTTGTCCCAAACCCACTCATTTAGTCAACACAACACCTAACCCACCATCACCAAGCCCACACCCACCATCACCAAGCCCACGCCCACCATCTAGGCCCACACGCCCATATCACCCTAAAATACCTCCAAATTAAATCAAATATTAATTAAATAATGTAATTGAATTAAATAAAATAATTAAACCATTTACCAAATTAAATAAGACATAAAATATAATTATACCAAATTAAAATATTGTAACTTCCTAACTTAAAATATTATATACTAAATTAAAGAAATATTATGCCTAATTAAAATCAATCATAACCAATTAAAAATATTGACTTCCTAATGTAAGAA
This sequence comes from Zanthoxylum bungeanum, assembly GCA_019454045.1. Lineage (NCBI taxonomy): Eukaryota > Viridiplantae > Streptophyta > Magnoliopsida > Sapindales > Rutaceae > Zanthoxylum > Zanthoxylum bungeanum. The sequence continues at coordinate 49,486 of SKCR01037373.1, read as the reverse complement.
ATTAAATGCCTAATTAACACCAATCAAATATTCAACCTTCCTAATTCACCAAAATTTGTCCCCCCCAATCAATCAAATCATTTCCTTGTTTGACACCAAATCCAATCCCTTTCCTTGTGAGACAAGGGGAAGCCCAAGCCCTTGTCTATATAAACAACCCAAAACCAAAGCCAACCCCCTATCCAATCTCCGAAAATTCATGTCTCACACACCCACAGCCACCTAGGACTCAACTCAGCCACCTTTACGTACTTCCTTCACACAACACCATCACCACACAAATCACAAAAAACCCTTGACAAATCTATCTCTCTTATCGGCAAAGCCAAACGCCCAACACCCCCCTTTACTAGCCAACAAGACTGACACAGACGTCACGCTCACGCCCCTAAGCACATGCCCAGCTCTCGCCTAGCCTCTGAATCTTCACGCCCACGTAGCCATATTCATCAAACAAACAGCCCTCATAAGCCACATGAAAACTGCCCTTAGCCAACAAGACCGCCACTAGCCTCACAACCCACGCCACTATCCACAAAGACCTGCTCAAACCGAAAGTAGTAATCAGCCAAATAGACACAGAAAAATGCCCCAAACTGTCCACTAATCTGCACCTAAAACTGTCCCGAAACAGTCCCCAAAACTGCCCAAAACAGCCCCCACTGCAGTCCTAAAAAAAGAAGCAAAACAACAATGAAACGGAGTCAAAACAGTAGCTTGAGCAGCGAAACAGCGAGGTAAAACACAAACCAGTGAACCAGAAAAAGTTAAGGAGCTTTAACCCTTCCGATCTCCGTGAAACGCAAGTCCGAAAGTCGACAAAAAAGGTTACACCTAAGGGTATTTTTCACATCCATTTTCAATTGTATTTTTATTATTTATTGAGTTTCGTTTGCATGATTATTATGGAGTGATGCATGTTGTGGCCTTTGAATAGATAAAAAAATACATGTATTGTAAAATGATGTATGTTGTGGCCCTTGAATAAAATGAAGAGTGTGTCGCCTCTCGTGGTATATAGGATGGAAACCCGGACATAAATTTCATAGCCGATTCCGAATGGATGGTAGTATGATCTGTACTCGGGATACAACTCCACGTACCACTTGAGTAAACGGTGCATATTTCGTTTTATGTTGTTTTGATTTGTTTATTATTCGCTACTTGATTTATGCATGTTATTTGTTTATGCATGATGTGATTGAGCACATGGGCTTAGTAAGTTGGATTAAAGGTCCCCTATTTTGAGGGGTTAAAACCCTTTACCATGATGCTTTGCCGCGCCGATTGATGTATATTCGGTTGAATGTAAGATGTGTTCGATTGGGTATACGAAGCTGATATTATTGTCTTTATTTTTATATGCATTATGTGATCGAGGGCATGGGCTTAGTAAGTTGGATTAAAGGTCCCCTGTTTTGAGGGGTTAAAACCCTTTACCATGATGCTTTGTCGCACCGATTGATGTATATTCGGTTGAATATAAGATGTGTTCAATCGGGTATACGAAGCCGATATTATTGTCTTTATTTTTATATGCATTATGTGATCGAGCGCATGGGCTTAGTAAGTTGGATTAAAGGTCCCCTGTTTAGAGGGGTTAAAACCCTTTACCACGATGCTTTGCCGCGCTTTTAGCCCGTTATTATTTATTAGGTGTCATCTATTCATCCGTTCATGTAAGTGTCATGTTGTTTACTGCATTTTGGAGGTCACTGCTGTAACCCCGTTCGAACGCGTTTCGGAACGCCGCACGAACACATGTTTTCTGTCTGGTCTCGTTCGAACGCGTTATCAAACGCTATACGAATGCGAACCTTCTGTTTACCGTTCGAACGCGTTTACGAACGCTACACGAACGTGAATACACTGAATTGAGTCATTTTCATCACATGTCATGTATAATTGTTTCTTAGGTGATTTCTCTTATATCATGTAATCAATCATATTATTTGTATGCCTGCGTCTATCTGTTTGATGTGTTCATGAGATGGTATTCAAGCATGATTAGGTCATTAGTATGTTACTTGGTTCTTAGGCATGATTTAGCTTATTTGGTTGTTTATTTTCAAGCATGATTAATCATTTTGTTTTGCGTTTGGAATTTGCATTATGTTTAGGTTGTTCTTTATTTTCCGCTTTATATGATCGAAGCATGTTCATGAGATTGCCGTGTGTTATTGCATGTTTTCCGTTATGATGATTACTTTCATGCATGTGAACTTAGAAGCATAATACTCTTTGAAATACGTGTTACTTAGGTTTGACTAAATTATTGCACAAATCCTTTCATTATAAGTGACATAAGTAAGGGACCATTCCGAACCCAACGGTTTGAGGTCTTCCCTTGCGAGGGGTGAGTGCAGCCTTAAAGCTTTTTGTCCCGGTTCACACCGGGTGGCGACTCCATTATTCCCCGGTTTAGTCCCCCGCGGGCTACTCCATACTCCCAACCGGGCCGCGATCCCGGGACAGCATACGTCGCCCAGTTCCTGTGTCCCACAGTCTGGCGACTCCACTGGGGATAGAGAATCGGCCCCGAAATAATGTCTTGTAAAATTATGATTTGTGCTTTAATTGACCGTGTCTACCGTGGGTTAAAAGGGGTTTAATCAAAGGCATTTAGAGGCTAGGTAATGGTTTGGTGTCTTCCTTCACTCACTACCTTTCTAGAAGGGAAATCTGTGAAGGCACCTAAATAACCATCTACTCGTAGCCTATTGTGATAGACTAATTTGGAGGACTCGTTGTTTATTCCTGACACCAAGCGATAAGAGCCTAAGAGGCTTGGGTATTTAAGTGAGCCTCGCTCCACCCTCCCTCTGGGGAATCTACAACGGGAAGTCCATTTGGCAGTCAGTCACACACCATAGCTCGTTGGCACGTACCTTAGTGTATAAAAGGGGTGCACTCACTTGGTCGCTCGAACCCTTGAGTGGGGAGACCTAGTTGTGGCCCATCATTCGCCGGTGAGAGCCTTTGTCTACACTCTTGCGAACCCACACGTAGACCGGGGTTGTATGACCTATAGCAACTATTTCCTTGTGTTTGTGGGCCATCCTCATTTGGATGCAGTTGGACTTCTTGTCAGAAATGCGAACTTGTTGGGTCATTTAAACTGGGATGAGTTCGTATCCTATGACAATTGGGCCAAAAGCTTCTGAAATGTCGATGGGCCACTCTATAGAAATTATTATTTTATGTTTGCATTACCTTTCTTTTATGCTTGTGTTTGGGAACATCGTCGTTTGGATCCATTTGGACCATTTTTCATGAGATGTGGGCTTGTTGGGCCATTTAAACTGGTACAAGAACGTATCTTATGACTATTGGGCCAAAGGCTTCTAAATATTGATGGGCCATTTTGTGCTTGTGTTCGAAACATTACCATTTGGATTTAGTTGGACTCATTGCCATGAGATGTGAACTCGTTGGGCCATTTAAACTGGGACAGGTTCACTCCTATGACAGTTAGCCCAAAAGCTTCTAAAATGATAATGGGCCGATTTGTTTGAAAATTTTAATTGATTTAATATGTTCTTTATGTTAGATGCATCTCATGCACCTCATACATACATACATCATGTTAACACCCTCTATGTTTATAAACGACATCAAAGATTCTCGTTGGGTTAGGGAAGAGAGAAGACTCACTAAAAGACCGGTAACAGATATGAGTACATCCGACAATGAGGTATTCCGGATAGATCAGTTGGAGAATGGTTTCCCCAAGATTACTAAACAATTGCAAGCCTTGACTACTGCCATGACAAATATGGTTGTGCCCCGTGCTGGGGGAAACTCTGAGAATGTGAGACGTGAGGAGCCTCCGAATGGGTTGGGGGATGACATCCCCGCTTTTGATGATGATATGGCTGATTATGCCACTGGGAGAACAGTTGGGTCTCAGGCAGAATTGCAGAAACTCCGTGACCAGGTAGAGTCTGTTACCCGTAAGATGAAGGGTAAGGATGAAGACTTACTAGACTATGAGGCGATGACCTTTGAGGAACAGTTGTCTGCTCAGTTCAGAATGCCCGACATGGCCAAATTTAACGGGAATGGGGATCCGAGGGTCCATCTCCGTTAGTATGTTTCAGTTATGAGTTCAGTAGGTTTATCCAAGCGCCAGGTCCAGAAAATGTTCGGGATGTCACTCGAGGGGGCACCCGTAGTGTGGTATCACAGCCTTGAGAAAAAAGTTAAAGAAGATTGGAAGGAATTGGCAGATGCATTTCTAAAACAGTATGTTACGGACTTGGAGATTGATTTGTCACTCCGAGATTTGGAGAACACTAAGCAGAAGCCGGAGGAGAGCTTCAAGGAGTATGTAGACCGCTGGAGAGGTCAACTTTTGAAAATGCAGACTCGGCCTTCAGAGAAAGACCAGATTAAGATGATTATCAAGGGTACTAAGCCCTCAATTTATGGCAAGCTGAGGAGGATGACCTCCATGATTGTGGATTTCCGACAGTTGAGAGAGACTGTTATGGATATTGAAGAAGAAGAGGCTGAAAACATAAAGTTTTATGGCCAGAATAAAAGAACTTTTGGGGGGCATTCTGAGACCAAGCCCACTACGGCCGAGGTCGCTACCGTCAGAAATAGGCGATTCTCCAATCTTGGTAGACCTATGTCAAAGGTTCTTGAGAAGTTGAAAGGACAATGACTCCTGAAGCCTTTAGACCCTAGACCAATCCCAAACCCTGTGCCACACTACTTTGACCCGAACCAATATTGCCACTTCCACCAACAAAAAGGCCATGACACTGACAACTGCCCCCGCCTTAGGCATGAAATCCAAATCCTCATCGATGCTCACAAAATACCCGACCCAGAGAAAGAACAACCCAACACACACAGAAACCCTCTACCAAACTACCACTTTGTTCCACCACCCACCTACATGATCAACTCTGGCCTACCCGAAACCTTTGTGCTCCAAACCCTCAACCACCAAGCTTCTTACATGGATGACAGCGAAGAACCATAGGCCAAGGAAGAAGGCAGTGCTGCGGATGATGGAGCTGTTCCTCCTAGTCTATTTGATCCAGCATTTTTAAATAAAGACATTGATTTTGCTTGCTTGTTCGAACTTTTTTTTTCTCAACGATAATAAAGACGTTCATTTCGTTTACTTGCCTAAGCCTCTTCCTACATCATGAGTATATTTGGCAAAAGCATTAAACCTTGGTACTATGATACTCAGCGATATTTAGAACACGAGGAATCTTCGAAAGAAGCAAGCAGAAAAGATAAGATAGCCATTCAAAAAGTGGGAAATATGGGCAGTGAGACTATCAGATTTGGAAGGGAACGAGTTTACCAGGCCGATCAATATTGACAGATTGAAGCTGTACTTTGCCTAAGGAAGGGAAGAATGGTCACCAGAGGAATTGGCAGAAGACCTAACCCAACAGGATAGAAAATTCACTCATACATGCATGCATACACGTTGACCGGCGTAAACACACACGTATAACGCAAGCGTACGTATCGTTCAAGTAGTATAAAAAGTATCAATCCCACGAGGACTTAATACCTAAAGTATTAATTTTATGAGGTCAAATGATTACTAGTATCTAACAAGTTGTTTAATTAATTTGAAATGGAGATGATTCTAAATTTAAAGACAAGTAAATAAAATTGTTCGAAAGTAGATTTTAAGAAAATTCAATATTAAAAACTATCTAGGGTTGTGATTTATTCTAATGTTAATTAAAGATGAAGTGGTTATCTTATAGTTTGGTAAAATATTGATTTATTAACCTGGAACACTAAATTATGTAAAAGCCTCTTCCGATGGTCAATTACAAATACCTAGTATAATCCAATTGAACCATATGTCTATGTCAACCAAATTACCTAGATTCATTAAGATTAAGTTCCAATTATGGCTACCCCCACCCGACAGGTATATTCCTATCCTGTAAGGAAATCTATTAAAAGGGTTATCTATCCTCAAGGAAGATCGTGGGCTATTGAGTCTAAGGTCTTAAACTTAAAATTCATATGTCTAGTTCATTTTAAGTTTACCTAATCAATTTAATTAATGGTCAGTTAATTAAAGAGCATTAAGATTAAGACTCAATAAATAAATCTTTATTTTACTCAAACTATAATCTAACCCTTATAAACCAGTGATATTGGATTTTATCACAACCCTAGATAACTAACTTAGTTACGACACATAACTAGGGCTAGTAAAAAACTTAAAAGTAAAAACCATAAAGTAACAGTGCTGAAAAGTAATTGCAGTAAAGTAAAAGCTTAAAAGTAAAATAAAATAAAATGCTAAGGTAAAAAGAATTATTTCTACTACTACTTATTTAGATATCTCCCAGTAAAATAATATATAAACTTGTGATTATTACCAACCAGCCATAGAGGCAGTAACCTGATTAAGTCAATTTAAGTTCAACCAGCCATAAAGGCGGAACTAAAGTAAACCAGCCATAAAGGTGGAACCAAAATAAACCAGCCATAAACGCGGAAAAGGAATTTTATTACCAACCGACCAATCTGGCGGTATCCTGATTAAATCAAATTTTAAATAGTAAATATATTATTTTTAAGGGAGATTAATCTAAATAGTAATAGTAAAAGAATTACCTTTCACCCTAGCATAAGGAAGTTACCTCCTCATAGTGAATAGTAAAAACTGTAAAATAAAGAAAGTAAATTATTATTATTACAGAACGTAATTAAAAATTACAAAACTAAATTAAAAGAAACTTAGAGAGAGAAGAACTCCTTAATTACATCAAAGAAGTGGGAGGGAGAGGTACACTGAAATCTAAAATTTCGAGCTCTATTTATAGGCGCGGATAAGGGTCCAGCGTCGCGATCGCCGAACAAGTTTTAGCGTCGTTACGCCAGATACAGTGAATCGTGTCACAATGACGGCTTGACACGTGGCGAGGCGGCTAAGAGCTCAGTTCCTTATCCGATGACGTGGCACTGTTCATGACGTCATTGCTTACGTCACGCTGACTTATGGAGGGCGATTGTCGGCATCGTTAGATTGCGACACGTGGCACCGACGCACCTTAGCAAGTCCGTTGTGATGGCGACACGTGGCACGGCGCAAGATAGCATGATCGGCGCATTTTAGCAAGCGGCGCACATTAGCAAATTTTCTGATTGGTCCACGTGTCCACGGCGCACGTTAGCAAGTCCGGCGCATTCTGGGTGTCGCGACGCGAAAGGCTTCAGCGTCGCAACTCTGAAATGACGATTTTGCCCTTTTTGTCCAGTTTTTCTTGTTTTGCTCCAATTCACCTCCAGAATGTCCTGAAACTTTATTTATCTACAAAATAACACAAAACACATCAAAATATTCAAAAAACTCAAGTAACTATACAAAATATTAGGTTAATTGAGTGGGAAATAGTGATAGATTTACCACTCATCACACCCCCAAACCTAATATTTTGCTAGTCCTCGAGCAAAACATAAAATAAAATAACATAATAAAATTTAACTAAGCCACTTTCGTAGGGATCACGATTGCATTTAGCGTATGCAACAAGCCTTTTAAACCCCCTAGGTGTCCCTAGTGGACGAGTTGTAGTCTCGTGAGGGTTTACATCAATGATACCCACAAACATTTTACAAAAGTAAAAAGGTAGTGAAACTAATGCATACAAAAGCAAAAAGACAAGAGAAAAGAGAATAAAGATGTTAGTGACTAATCAGGTGAAACTTCTACTCCAAGTTACTAGTTGTTTTGTTTCATTCTAAATTACCAAATAAGTAAATTCTCCGATTATATTTACCATTCTTCATATACACAGCCAACAAAATATTAAACAACTCATTTTTGCCCACAACAGTCATAAGTGCAGTTGATAAGAGAGTAATATTTTTGTCCTAAAGTTCTATCAGATTTCACACCTTGTTGTAGCAATGGAATAATTTTTTTCTGATTTTTCTGATTTTTTCTTTGATTTTTCTCTATTTTTTATTTATATACAATATCTTCCGTCTATGTAGCGAGCTTTGGGCTGGTGACTCCCAAACCAGTTGGCTTTAGGGCACCGGGTGTTAAGACACCCCTACGAACTTAATTACTCAGACTTCAGATATATATATTTTTGCAGCATCTTTGATCCATGTAACGAGCTTTGGCCCAGTGACTCCCAAACCAGTTGGTTTTAGGGCACTAGCTGTTAAAACACCCTTACAGACTTAATAACTCGGATCTTAGATGCTTTTATTTTATTTTATTTTTTATTTTTTATTTTTTATTTTTATTTTTTATTTTTATTTTACTCCATTGCCATTTATAGATGCTTCTTTCAATTAAACTAGAGCACTGAATATTACAAACTTTTCAATTACAGCTCATGTCCGTATGTTACTATGCATATTGATAATACCTGCCAACTGAGCATATGAAGATCCATTTTAGTCAAGGAGAATTTACAAATTAAATAATTTAAAATGAAATAAACAAAAATTAACTTGTTCCGAAATAAATGGTTTGAGATACGTATCAGGAGTGGGAACTCCTTACTCAGCTACCTCTCACCAATTTCACCTCTTTAGTCAAAACAAAAACACAAAAAACACAAAATATTTTTGAAATTTTTTCAATTTTTTCAATTTTTTTGTATTTTTCAAAAAAAATTTGGACTAAAAATAAAAACAAGATACTAATCAACTAATTTCCTCCCCTAAACCTAAATGAGACATTATCCCCAATGTCTTAAAAAGTAGAAGAAGAGTTTAGAAGGTCGTACCTGGTTAGCTGAAAATCTACAGGAAATTAAATTAATTCTACGCGCTCTTACCACGATCGTCCTCGGACCAATTTATCTTTGAAATGATAGGGTCAACTTTTGGTTCATAGGCTATGAGTTGGTCAATTAGATCTGGAGCAGTTCTGGCAGTAAATAGGAGTTCTTTTAAAGGTTTTGACACGAACCCATTTCTTCAAGCATCATCAAGAAACACACAAAGAAAATCATAAAACCCATCAACGTTGTACAGCCCAATTGGTTTCTGGTGTATGTTCAGGTTCGCCCAAGATAGTACAATAAAAATTTCCTCCAATGTGCCCAAGCCACCTGGCAAAGCAATAAAAGCATCATCACGGTTAATCATTTCTACCTCTCAGTCGTTCAGACATACCTGGCACGATTAATTCCTCTCCGTGTGATGGTTCAATAAGATTTGCCTCTGCCAAGGGTTTTGGGATGATTCCCAAAACGTGACTGCCTCCTTCCTGTACAGCCTTTGAAACAATCCCCATTAGTCCAAGATTGCCTCCTCCATATATTAAGTGCATATTCCTTGCTGCTAAGACTCGACCCAATTCCTGTGCGGCTTCTATGTATTGTGGTTTAGTACCAACAGTACTACCGCAAAACACACAAATGTTTTCAACTCGTCTTCTTGAAGTGGCTTCCATTTTTTTACTCTGGATGTCTTTAAAAGTGCAATGATGAGTTGAATTTATAATACCTGAAAAAGGTGAGTAAAAATAGCACAAGTATCTTCCAAAGGACGATTAGTAGCAAAATAGTAAAATAGATCGTGATAGTCAACAAGATCTGGATCCTGTCGGAGGAAATAAAAGAAAATAACAAAACAAATCACAATTATTAGGAAAAGACAAAGAGATATAATATGTACAAGAATTTACAGCTTGATTAACGTCTATGCGTCAGGGACAAGCTTCCCATCCAATTTTCTTATAAATTGGCAAACAGGGTCTTTTTGAGTCAGATTCCCAAGACTTAACTGTTGTCTTTCTTTTTGAAATTGTGTATGCAATCTGCGAAAGTCTATGTGAACATATCCACTGGGATGCGTCTCAAGAGTCGAAGATATATCATCTAAAGACTTCTTACTCAAGCCATCCCTAATGAATTTAATTTTGTCTTCGCGATTAACAGACACCATTCCTAAAGAACGACGAGTATTGCAATTCCAACGTGCACATTTGTAACAAACACCCATTTTTTTAGCTCTTCGTTTCTTTGCATAGGTGCTTCTTCCAAAACAAGGCAGATGTGAAATAAAAGAGTCAGAAGACTCACCTGCCAATCGGACTCGTGCTTCAATTACCCAACGAATGTCATTGGGAACACCATGGATCATCAGTAACCTCATCGTTCCAAGCGAGCTTTGTAAACTTTCATTAGAGATTTTTGAGGGAGAGAAGGAAATTGCTTGTGAAGATTTGCGAGAGCTTCTTCCATCTTGAAATGACTTAAGCTGCAAAAACTAAAACACACAAATTAAATCACACCAAATCACAATATATACAAAAATTGCATGGGTTGCCTCCCTGCACACGCTAAGTTTAAAGTCGTCAGCTAGACGTGACTGCTCAAACGTTTATGCTGGATCTGAAAGTGTGACACTTTCTTTTTGTCGCTCAAATGATTCTCCCCAGTAGTGCTTGACACGCTGACTGTTAACCTTGAATGTGTTGTTGGTATTGGGATCCAGTAACTCAACGGCTCCATATGGTAAAACCTGAGTGATCACAAATGGTCCGGACCACCTAGATTTCAACTTTCCAGGGAAAAGTTTCAATCTCGAGTTGTACAACAACATCTGCTGCCTTGGTTCCAACTGTCTGTGCACTATTTTTCGGTCATGCCATTTTTTGGTCTTTTCCTTGTATAATTTGGCATTGTCATAAGCCTGTAGGCGAAATTCCTCCAATTCATTGAGTTGGTGAAGTCTTTTCTCTCATGCAGCTTGTGAATCAAAATTCAACTTCTTCAGTGCCCAGTACGCCTTGTGCTCAAGCTCAACTAGTAGATGGCACGCTTTCCCAAACACCAATCGATATGGGGACATACCAATGGGTGTCTTGTAAGCTGTTCGGTAGGCCCATAATGCATCATCTAGTTTTTTTGACCAGTCCCTCCTTGTTGATCCAACGGTTCTTTCTAGGATTCTCTTGATCTCCCTGTTTGAAACCTCAACCTGTCCATTTGACTGTGGATGGTAAGCAGTGGCAACTTTGTGAGTAACTCCGTATTTGGATAGGAGTGCATCGAAGTATCTGTTGCAGAAATGAGAGCCACCATCACTGATAATTTCCCGAGGTGTTCCAATCGAGTGAAAATGTTCTTTTTCAGGAATTTGATCACCACTTTTGAATCATTGGATGGCAGTGCAATTGCTTCAACCCATTGGAGACGTAGTCTACAGCAACCAGGATGTACAGGTTTCCAAATGATGGAACAAAGGGTCCCATGAAATCAATACCCATACATCGAATATCTCCACTTCCAGAATGTTTTGCAACGGTCCTTCTTTCTCCTCGAAAATATTCCCCGTTCTTTGGCACCTGTCACATTGAAAAGCAAAAAGATAAGCATCTTTAAAAGTGTGGGCCAGAACAAACCTGATTGAAGGACTTTCGCTGCAGTTTTGTTTCCGCTGAAGTGTCCGCCGTATGGTGATGAATGACAGTGTTGCAAAACACTGTTGACCTCCTCATGTGGAACACACGTCTTAATAATTGATCAGCACAGCGTTTAAACAGGTACGGTTCATCCCAGACATAGTGCTTGACTTCTTTGAAGAACTTCTTCTGTTGCTGAGTTGTCCATTCCAACGCCATTTTCCTGACACAATGTGTTGACATAGTCAGCATACCAAGGGACTTCCTGTTGTTTCATGGCGAACAGCTTTTCATCTGGAAAAGTTTCTTTGATTGATAATTCTTTGCCAGCTGTTTCTCCATTCTCGAGCCTCGATAATTATCTGCCACCACGGTTTTCTGTTCTTTTCCCTGTCTCGAATCTCCACGTCGAATTCTTGTAAAAGAAGTATCCAACGGATCAATCTGGGTTTGGCATCTTTCTTTGTGATCAGATATTTGATTGCTGATGATCTGTGTAGACCACCACTTTGGGACCCAACAGATAGGAGCGAATTTGTCAAAAGCGTACACAACTGCTAGCAACTCCTTTTCGTGGTTGTGTAGTTGAGTTGAGCTTCATTCAAGTTCTGCTGGAGTAGTAAATGGTGTGGAAAATCTTTGCTTTGCGTTGTCCTAAAACTGCACCTACAGCAAAATCACTAGCATCACACATTACCTCAAATGGAAGGGTCCAGTCTGGTGCTACTATGATGGGAGCAGAGACCAGCTTATTTTTAAGATTTCAAAGGCTTCCTGGCATTCTTTGGTGAAGTTGAAAGGCACATCCTCTCCAGAAGATTGCATAGAGGTTTAGCAATCTTGGAAAAGTCTTTGATAAATCTCCTGTAAAAACCTGATGTCCAAGAAAACTTCGAATACCTTTAACTGATGTTGGTAGAGGTAGTTTTTCAATTGTCTCTATCTTTGCTTTGTCTACCTCAATCCCCTTTTGTGAGATCCGGTGTCCAAGAACAATGCCTTCTTGCACTATGAAGTGGCATTTCTCCCAGTGGAGTACCAGGTTTGTATCTTCACACCTTTGTAATATCTGTTCCAAATTTTGCAAACAATGGTCAAAAGAATCTCCAAACACAGAAAAATCATCCATAAAAACCTCCATACTCTGCTCCAGCATGTCTGAGAAGATGGCCATCATGCAACGCTGAAATGTAGCAGGAGCATTACATAATCCAAATGGCATCCTGCGGAAAGCAAAAGTACCATAGGGACATGTAAAGGTAGTTTTCTCCTGGTCTTCTGGTGCGATGGCAATCTGATTGTACCCTGAATATCCGTCCAGAAAGCAATAGAACTCATATCCTACCAGTCTGTCTAACATCTGGTCAATAAATGGTAGCGGAAAATGGTCCCTCCTCGTGGCTTTGTTAAGTTTCCTGTAGTCCATGCATACTCTCCATCCAGTCACCGTTCTTGTTGGAATCAGCTCGTTCTTTTCATTGGTGACCACAGTAATTCCTCCTTTCTTTGGCACACACTGCATAGGACTCACCCAAGTGCTATCTGAGATGGGGTAAATGATGCCAGCATCCAACCATTTGATGATTTCTTTCTTCACAACTTCCTTCATGATTGGATTGAGTCTCCGTTGATGCTCCACTGTGGGTTTGTATTCATCATTCATCAGAATCTTGTGCATGCAAAATGATGGACTAATGCCTCGAATGTCTGCTATAGTCCAGCCAATGGCTCTTTTGTGCTCTAGTAATCTCTCTCGGCAGCTTTTCTTCCTGATCCAATGTTAGTGAAGAAGAAATAATAACAAGTAATTCAGAAGAGTTTCCAAGAAATGCATACCTGAGATGGCTCGGAAGTGACTTCAGCTCCAGCTGTGGTGGTTCTTCAATCGAAGGCTTGATTCGATCTTTCTTTGGCAATTCCAAGCTTTCAACTGATGGTGTTGCTTTGAATCGGAATGGTTTGTCAAGGTAGTTAATACATTCCAGGATTTCAGCATCTAGCTCACTGTCAGTCATGTTGGTGATGCAAGCTTCAAGTGTATCTGTGGGATTTGGCTCAGTATTTTGAACGATACTTTCAACAACATCAACTCTGAAGCATTCTTCTTCCTTTTCATCACTGGGAATTTCATGGCTTTGAAAACATTAAAGGTCACTTCTTGGTCCTGCCTTTACTTCATGGTCAGTTCTCCTTTTTTCACATCAATCACAGTTTTACCTGTAGCCAAGAATGGTCTCCCAAGAATGATAGGTATTTCTTTGTCTTCTTCTTGTCAAGGATGATGAAATCTGCTGGAGAAATTAGTTTGTCTACTTTCACCAGCACATCTTCAACAACACCTCTTGGAAATGCAAGCGTTCGATCATCAAGTTGTAATGAAACTGAGGTAGGCATTGCTTCTCCAATCTGCAGTTTCCTGTAAAGGAAAAGGCATCAAGTTAACACTGGCTCCTAAATCACATAACCTTACCAATGTAATGTTCTCCAATAGTGCATGGACTGTGAAACTGCCAGTATCTTTCAACTTCGGGGGAAGTATCCTCTAAATGATGGCGCTGCATTCTTCTATTAATGCTACTGTTCGTAGTCTCCCAATCTCCGTTTTCGTGAAAGAATATCTTTCATGAATTTGACATAACTGGGCATTTCTTCCAAGGCTTCTGCAAATGGGATGTTGATGTGCAGCTTTTGAAAACCTCCAGGAATCGAGCAAACTGCTTGTCCAGTTTATTTTTCTGAAGACGCTGAGGAAAAGGTGGAGGTGGAGGGATCTGTTCTTTTTCCTTTGCTTCTTTTTCCTCCATCTGTTGTTCAGCTTCTTTTGGAACTTTTTTTTGGGACATCTTGATTCCAACATCTTTTTTTGATTTCAGTACCGGACTTTCAAAGTAATGGCTTGACATTGCTCCTTCCCTCGGTTCCTTGGATTGGGTTCTGTGTTGCTGGGAAGATTTCCTGGTGGTCTGTAACTCTGAGCATTGGCCAGTTGTCCGATTTGATTCTCCAGTGCTTTGATGGAAGCTGATTGGCTCTGAAAGATAGCATCATACTTTTTTAACTGAGCCAGCACTTCTGCTTCCTATCCTGGTTCATTTGCCTGCTCCGGGCCTTTGTTCTGTTGCTGAAATCCAGGTGGTGGATAGTTCCGCTGTTGGCCTGAATTGTTGCTCCATGAAAAATTAGGATGATTCCTCCACCCTGGGTTGTAGGTGTTGGAATATGGATTGTTCCCCTGCCTGTTGAAATTGTTGACAAAATTCACCATGTCTTCAAGTTGGTTTGATTCTGGTGCTCCTCCATATGGTGAACTTGTGGATCCAGTGGTAAGAGTCTCCATGAATTTGCATATTTGATCTAGCTTGGTGTTGACTGCTGTATTGGCTCCACTTTCATAAATTCCTGCAATTCTTTGGATCATGCTCCTTTCAGTTGGCCACAAGGAATTATTGTTGGCCATTTCTTCGATTAGTTCCCAGGCTTGATCTCTCCTTTTGCCATTAAAGCTCCTCCAGCAGCAGCATCGATTGTGGTTCTCATTATTCCAGAAAGTCCATTATAAAATGTTTGGACTTGAAGCCATTTTGGAATCTCATGGTGTGGACATTTCCGGAGTAAATCTTTGTTGTACCTTTCCCAAGCTTCGTAGAGAGTTTCTGAGTCTTGTTTCACAAAGGATGTGATGTCATTCCTCAGCTTTCCGGTTCTGGCTGGTGGAAAGTATTTTGCAAGAAATTTGGTGGCTAAAGTGTTCCATGTTGTGAAAGAACCTGCTGGTAATGAATGTAGCCAAGCTTTAGCTCTGTCCTTCAAGGATATGGAAACACGCAGTCTCATTGCTTCTTCAGCTTCTCGGTTGTAATTGAAAGTTCCGCAAACTTCCAGGAAGTTGCTGATGTGGGCATTAGGATCTTCAGTTGCATTCCCCCCAAATTGAACTGACTGCTGAATCATCTGAATGCATGTTTTGATGTCTCCTGCATTTGCTGGTAAGGGAGGAAGTACAATACATGAAATGAGTCTGTCAACCACCGAAATGGTTCTGTCTCGAATGGGAATTGGTGGTGCAACCTCTAAAGGTTCAGGTTCCATGTTGACTAAAGCTTCTTGGGCTTCTCGCTTTTCTCTTCTCAAGTCTCTGTCTGATGTTCTTTCAATTTCCGGGTCAAGCGGTCGGAGTTCAAAGCTTCTGGTTCGTCTCATGTAGTTTCTGAGAACCTGAAACACAAGAAAACAAAAACAATAAGTAAAAAGAAATTAGATACAAGTAAAAGTATCTAACCCCTAAACTAATAATAAAAGATAAATAAGTCCCCGGCAACGGCGCCAAAAACTTGACCGGCGTAAACACACACGTATAACGCAAGCGTACGTATCGTTCAAGTAGTATAAAAAGTATCGATCCCACGAGGACTTAATACCTAAAGTATTAATTTTATGAGGTCAAATGATTACTAGTATCTAACAAGTTGTTTAATTAATTTGAAATGGAGACGATTCTAAATTTAAAGACAAGTAAATAAAATTGTTCGAAAGTAGATTTTAAGAAAATTCAATATTAAAAACTATCTAGGGTTGTGATTTATTCCAATGTTAATTAAAGATGAAGTGGTTATCTTATAGTTGGGTAAAATATTGATTTATTAACCTGGAACACTAAATTATGTAAAAGCCTCTTCCGATGGTCAATTACAAATACCTAGTATAATCCAATTGAACCATATGTCTATGTCAACCAAATTACCTAGATTCATTAAGATTAAGTTCCAATTATGGCTACCCCGCCCGACAGGTATATTCCTATCCTGTAAGGAAATCTATTAAAAGGGTTATCTATCCTCAAGGAAGATCGTGGGCTATTGAGTCTAAGGTCTTAAACTTAAAATCCCTATGTCTAGTTCATTTTAAGTTTACCTAATCAATTTAATTAATGGCCAGTTAATTAAAGAGCATTAAGATTAAGACTCAATAAATAAATCTTTATTTTACTCAAACTATAATCTAACCCTTATAAACCAGTGATATTGGATTTTATCACAACCCTAGATAATAACTTAGTTATGACACATAACTAGGGCTAGTAAAAACTTAAAAGTAAAACCATAAAGTAACAGTGCTGAAAAGTAATTGCAGTAAAGTAAAGCTTAAAAGTAAAATAAAATAAAATGCTAAGGTAAAAGGAATTATTTATACTACTACTTATTTAGATATCTCCCAGTAAAATAATATATAAACTTGTGATTATTACCAACCAGCCATATAGGCGGTAACCTGATTAAGTCAATTTAAGTCCAACCAGCTATAAAGGCGGAACTAAAGTAAACCAGCCATAAAGGCGGAACCAAAATAAACCAGCCATAAAGGCGGAAAAGGAATTTTATTACCAACCGACCAATCTGGCGGTATCCTGATTAAATCAAATTTTAAATAGTAAATATATTATTTTTAAGGGAGATTAATCTAAATAGTAATAGTAAAAGAATTACCTTTCACCCTAGCATAAGGAAGTTTACCTCTTCATAGTGAATAGTAAAAACTGTAAAATAAAGAAAGTAAATTATTATTATTACAGAACGTAATTAAAATTACAAAACTAAATTAAAAGAAACTTAGAGAGAGAAGAACTCCCTAATTACATCAAAGAAGTGGGAGGGAGAGGTACACTGAAATCTGAAATTTCGAGCTCTATTTATAGGCGCGGATAAGGGTCCAGCGTCGCGACGCTGGAATAGTTTAACGTCGCTACGCCAGATACAGTGAATCGTGGCACAATGACGGCTTGACATGTGGCGAGGCGGCTAAGAGCTCAGATCCTTATCCGATGACGTGGCACTGTTCATGACGTCATTGCTTACGTCACGCTGACTTGTGGAGGGCGATTGTCGGCATCGTTAGATTGCGACACGTGGCACCGGCGCACCTTAGCAAGTCCGTTGTGATGGCGACACATGGCACGGCGTAAGATAGCATGATCGGCGTATTTTAGCAAGCGGCGCACATTAGCAAATTTTCTGATTGGTCCACGTGTCCACGGCGCACGTTAGCAAGTCCGGCGCATTCTGGGTGTCGCGACGCGAAAGGCTTCAGCGTTGCGACTCTGAAATGATGATTTTGCCCTTTTTGTCCAGTTTTTCCTGTTTTGCTCCAATTCACCTCCAGAATGTCCTGAAACTTTATTTATCTACAAAATAACACAAAACACATCAAAATATTCACAAAACTCAAGTAACTATACAAAATATTAGGTTACTTGAGTGGGAAATAGTGATAGATTTACCACTCATCACACGTAACCTATTTTGCATTCTTTTTTGGTGTTTGTTTTGTTCTGTATTCACAGGTTTCAAAGAAGAAAGAGAAAACGGCAAGCCAACTAGAATCAGCAACATATGAGTAGTAGTTTCGGGGATAAATCCCAGGGTTGAGGCCCATATCAGTTTCAGTCTTGGGGATGAGTCCCAGGGGCGAGGCCCATGTCAGTATCAGTTTGGAGCGAGGCCCACATCAATCTGGGGGCGAGGCCCACACCCTTATCAGAATCAGTTTTGCCGGGTATGGCACTCCGGGTATGGAGATACATCAGTATCAGTTTTGCCGGGTACGGCACTCTGGGGGCGAGACCCACAGTTCAGGGAAGAAGACCATTGTCTCAACTCAAATCGGGGACAAGACCCACAGTTCAGGGAAAAAAGACCCTTATCTCAACTCAAATCGGGAACAAGACCCACAGTTCAGGGAAAAAGACCCTTATCTCAACTCAAATCGGGAACAAGACCCACAGTTCAGGGACAAAGACCCTTATCTCAACTCAAATCGGTAACAAGACCCACAGTTCATGGAAAAAGACCCTTATCTCAACTCAAATCGGGAACAAGACCCAAAGTTCAGGGAAAAAGACCCTCATCTCAACTCAAATCGGGAACAAGACCCACAGTTCAGGGAAAAAGACCATTATCTCAACTCAAATCGGGAACAAGACCCACAGTTCAGGGAAGAAGACCCTTGTCTCAACTCAAATCGGGAACAAGACCCACAGTTCAGGGAAGAAGACCTTTATCTCAACTCAAATCGGGAACAACCCATAGTTCAGGGAAAAAGACCCTTACCTAAACTCAAATCGGGAACAAGACCCACAGTTCAGGGAACAAGACCCACAGTTCAGGGAAGAAGACTCTTATCTCAACTCAAATCGGGAACAAGACCCACAGTTCAGGGAAGAAGACCCTTGTCTCAACTCAAATCGGGAACAAGACCCACAGTTCAGGGAAAAAGACCGTTATCTCAACTCAAATCGGGAACAAGACCCACAGTTTAGGGAAGAAGACCCTACCTCAACTCAAATCGGAAACAAGACCCACAGTTCAGGGAAGAAGACCTTTACCTCAACTCAAATCAGGAACAAGACCCACAATTCAGGGAAGAAGACCCTTATCTCAACTCAAATCGGGAACAAGACCCACAACACAACTCAACTCAAATTAGGAACAAGACCCACATCACCACTTAACTCGGATTGGGAACAAAACCCACAATACAACTCAATTCAACTTGGGAACAAGACCCACTCGGCGGTTCGAGAATGAACCACCTCTCATCCACTCATTTCGAAGCTACATGGCAAGTTAAGTGGCAGCTGGCGAGCCAGGTAAGTAAAAATGCATTGCATAGACTTTGATAGGATTGTCACTGTCACACACTGCACAAGTCTCATCAAAGTGGGGGCGACTGTAGGCATTGGATTTTTGCATGTGAAACCCGATGATGAGTCTCATTTGGAGGCACTACCTTTTAAGTCGCGGAAGCCGCGGGAAACGGACGTCGGAAGGGAAGAGTCAAGAATTGACATTTTGTTGGATTTAGTTCACGTGTTTAGCTTCGTGTTTGCTTGTTGGACCTCTGTTTTAAAAATTATGCTCGGCCCAAAAAACCCGCAAACCTTTTAATCATGGCCCAAACCCACTCATTTAGCCAACACAACACCTAACCCACCATCACCAAGCCCACACCCACCATCACCAAGCCCACGCCCACCATCTAGGCCCACACGCCCATATCACCCTAAAATACCTCCAAATTAAATCAAATATTAATTAAATATTAATTAAATAATGTAATTGAATTAAATAAAATAATTAAACCATTTACCAAATTAAATAAGACATAAAATATAATTATACCAAATTAAAATATTGTAACTTCCTAACTTAAAATATTATATACTAAATTAAAGAAATATTTTGCCTAATTAAAATCAATCATAACCAATTAAAAATATTGACTTCCTAATGTAACAAATTAAATGCCTAATTAACACCAATCAAATATTCAACCTTCCTAATTCACCAAAATTTGTCCCCCGAATCAATCAAATCCTTTCCTTGTTTGACACCAAATACAATCCCTTTCCTTGTGAGACAAGGGGAAGCCCTAGCCCTTGTCTATATACACAACCCAAAACCAAAGCCAACCCCCTCTCCAATCTCCGAAAATTCACGTCTCACACACCCACAGCCACCTAGCACTCAACTCATCCACCTTCACGTACTGCCTTCACACAACACCATCACCACACAAATCACAAAAAACCTTTGACAAATCTCTCTCTCTTCTCGGCAAAGCCAAACGCCCAACACCCCCATTTACTAGCCAACAAGACCGACACAGACTTCACGCTCACTCCCCTAAGCACATTCCCAACTCTCGCCTAGCCTCTAAATCTTCACTCCCACGTAGCCATATTCATCAAACAAACAGCCCTCATAAGCCACGTGAAAACTGTCCTTAGCCAACAAGACCACCACTAGCCTCACAACCCACGCCACTATCCACAAAGACCTGCTCAAACTGAAAGCAGTAATCAGCCAAATAGACACAGAAAAATGCCCCAAACTGTCCACTAATCTGCACCCGAAACAGTCCCCGAAACTGCCCAAATCAGCCCCCACTGCAATCCTAAAAAAAGAAGCAAAATAGCAGCGAAATGGAGTCAAAATAGTAGCTTGAGCAGCGAAACAGCGAGGTCAAACGCAAACCAGTGAACCAGAAAAGTTGAGGAGCTTTAACCCTTCCGATCTCCGTGAAACGCAAGTCCGAAAGTCGACAAAAAAGGTTAGAGCTGAGGGTATTTTTCACATCTGTTTTCAATTGTATTTTTATTATTTATTGAGTTTCGTTTGCATGATTATTATGGAGTGATGCATGTTGTGGCCTTTGAATAGATAAAAAATGCATGTATTGTAAAATGATGTATGTTGGCCCTTGAATAAAATGAAGAGTGTGTCGCCTCTCGTGGTATATAGGATGGAAACCCGGACATAAATTTCATAGCCGATTCCGAATGGACGGTTGTATGATCTGTACTCGGGATACAACTCCACGTACCACTTCAGTAAACGGCGCATATTTCATTTTATGTTGTTTTGATTTATTTATTATTCGCTACTTGATTTCCGCATGTTATTTGTTTATGCATGATGTGATCGAGCGCATGGGCTTAGTAAGTTGGATTAAAGGCCCCCTATTTTGAGGGGTTAAAACCCTTTACCCGATGCTTTGCCGCGTCGATTGATGTATATTCGGTTGAATGTAAGATGTGTTCAATCGGGTATACGAAGCCGATAATATTGTCTTTATTTTTATATGCATTATGTGATCGAGCGCATGGGCTTAGTAAGTTGGATTAAAGGTCCCCTGTTTAGAGGGGTTAAAACCCTTTACCACGATGCTTTGCCGCGCTTTTAGCCCGTTATTATTTATTAGGTGTCATCTATTCATCCGTTCATGTATGTGTCATGTTGTGTACTACATTTTGGAGGTCACTACTGTAACCCCGTTCGAACGCGTTTCGAAATGCCGCACGAACACATATTTTCTGTCTGGTCCCGTTCGAACGCATTATCAAACGTTATACGAATGCGAACCTTCTGTTTACCGTTCGAACACGTTTACGAACGCTACACGAATGTGAATACACTGAATTGAGTCATTTTCATCTCATGTCCTGTATAATTGTTTCTTAGTGATTTCTCTTATATCATGTAATCAATCATATTATTTGTATCCCTGCGTCTATCTGTTTGATGTGTTCATGAGATGGTATTCAAGCATGATGAGGTCATTAGTATGTTACTTGGTTCTTAGGCATGATTTAGCCTATTTGGTTGTTTATTTTCAAGCATGATTAATCGTTTTGTTTTGCGTTTGGAATTTGCATTATATTTAGGTTGTTCTTTGTTTTCCGCATTATATGATCGAAGCATGTTCATGAGATTTCCGTGTGCTATTGCATGTTTGCCGTTATGATGATTACTTTCATGCATGTGAACTTAAAAGCATAATACTCTTGGAAATACGTGTTACTTAGGTTTGACTAAATTATTGCACAAATTTTTTCATTACAAGTGACATAAGTAAGGGACCATTCCGAACCCAATGGTTTGAGGTCTTCCCTTACGAGTGGTGAGTGCGGCCTTAAATCTCTTTGTCCCGGTTCACACCGGGTGGCGACTCCATTATTCCCTGATTTAGTCCCCCGCGGGCTACTCCGTACTCCCAACCGGGCCACGTGCCCGAGACAGCATGTGTCGTCCAGTTCCTGTGTCCCACACCGCGCTTCCGTCTGCATCTTTAAGAAAACCCCAACAGTAGATACACTCATCAAGATTGTCATTTAAGAATGCAGTCTTGAGGTCCATTTGCTAAATCTCATTGTCATAATATGCGGCAATGGACAGAAGAGTGCGGATGGATTTGAGCATGGCTACTGGCGAGAAAGTTTCCTCATAGTCAACTACATATTTCTGGGGATGACCCTTAGCCACTAGCCTAGCCTTGAAGGTCTATACCTTCCCATCTGCTTCCCTCTTTCTCTTGTAGATCCACTTGCAACCTATAAGCTTTACACTATCAGGTTGGTCTACAAGTTCCCTTACTGAATTGGAATACATAGACTTCATCTCGAGATTCGTGGCTTTCAGTCATTCCTCTTTATCAGAATCATTCATTGCACTACGATAGGTCAATTGATCATCTACACCATCGCTGAAAGTGACAGCTTGTGCCTCTCCAACTCATATCGATCAGGTTGTCGCATATCCCTCCCACTACGTCTAAGTGGTAGATCATTCTGGTAAACTTACATCTGACGCTCAGATGTCGAAGGTGTTATGTGTTTGTCAACTGTTGCTGACGATAGCGCGCTGGTCGAACCAGCAAGTAACTCCTCGAGTAACACCTGTTGGAGTTTCTAGAGGTCCCAAGATCAAAACTCAAGCATGAATCATAAGCGAATACAACGATTTAAGTGCGGAATACTTACATCGAGCGGTTGAGAGACTATTTGGCAACAAAAACGAACTGAAATTTTGCTCACTGCCCACTGCTCATGTGCGCCCACTGCAGCAGTTTGTGCTTCTGTTTTGCTCCGTTTTGATCAAGAAAAACGAGCTCCAAGCTTCATCAAAACGTTCCTTGCTCATGGGTATACTTCCCTTATCACCTTGGCATGATCCCGGAGTGTGCTAGCACTCTTGTTTTGCCACAAAACGCACTGCTTCCCTCCATTTTGTTCACGGCAGTCCAAGAAAACCAGAACAGAAAATGGCGTGAGAGAGGAAGAGAGGAGAAGAAGAGGAGAGAGTTTCTTTTTAATTTACTTGTTCTCTTTTTGTTTCAAAAACGTGAGAGAGTAAATGAAAAGCAAAAATGAAATGATATCAAATACCAAAATGAATTTTTTAATCAAAAACCCTTCAAAAACCATGAAAGGTTTTTCCCTCCAAAAGAAATTCATCATTTGCCATCATTATCTCACATAGAATAGACACAATGTATCATCCCTTAAAGGTGACTAGATACATCCATCATCTATTCGTATCATGTAATGAGATATCGCGATGTGATTTGCGGATTCCACCCGTTTCAAAATATGAATGTGTCCGCAAACACTTTCGGGCTCGGTTTCGCTAATTCCGAATTAACGAATTTCCGTCGCGACGAGAACTAAATAATTACGCCTAGCGAAATCACTATTCATGTCGCTAACGAATTAATTCTAAATTAATTCGCTCGCCCGAATTAAAATCTATTTTAATTCCGCGTCGAAATCTAATTTCGTTTAATAATATATCGAATATATTATTTTATCGATTAATTCCAAATTAATCGATCTCTCTCTCTCTCTCCTAATAAGGCATTTTATCCAAGATAAAGTTTCTCCGCAATTAATCCAAGATTAATTCTCTCTCTCAACATATTAATCCCAGATTAATATGAGTGCGAGTCATACGTCATCGGTGAATCTTTGGGAAGCGACCCATGAGATCCCGGATATGTTGGCAGTAAATACGGTCGTCGGAGTATCCGAATCACGTACGTACCAAGTACTACGTTCTACCGATTTACGAGACAAGGTTGGCTTCTAGCAAAGCACCAAGTCTACCTAATTCTCCGGACATATTCTTATAAGATATTTAAGATCTGTATCAAGCGTAGTATACAATTGTATTGTGCATATCGGCCCAGTATCGGATAGTCACGTGCTAGGCCTGGGGCTGGATAAGTGTCTGCCCCGTACGAAGCACATGTCGGATGTCTGGTAACTAGTCTCTATAATCGGATATACATGACCTTGTCATAATATCCCGATGGCCGCGCAGCACTTAAGAGCACTAATACCGTATCCTGCGTGACATCATCTCCAATATGACTGAAGTGATACTTCTGTCTTGACATCACACCCAATACTCTACGACTCTCTGATAAACCCAGAAGTGGTGTACTCAGAACCCGTTTAAAGTCCCCTACCACCAAGACCAAAGTCTATCGATTATCGTAAGTATTAGCGATGTAAGTCTCAGGTTAAGAGACCATACACACCTACCTTGATTTCGGCCTCCCATAGACACATAGTCATAATACCAATGGGATTCCGAGGGGTCTATCCAGAGCGAAGCTGTTTCCCGTACCGTCGGTGAAACACGACCTCCTATCGCACTTGCATAAGTATCCAATACTTATATATATGAGAACTATGTCGTTGTGCCCTCACAAACGCGCACAAGTGCAATACTAGCTTATTCCGTATTATCGATGTC
Organism: Zanthoxylum bungeanum; assembly: GCA_019454045.1. Taxonomy (NCBI): domain Eukaryota; kingdom Viridiplantae; phylum Streptophyta; class Magnoliopsida; order Sapindales; family Rutaceae; genus Zanthoxylum; species Zanthoxylum bungeanum. The sequence continues at coordinate 25,024 of SKCR01037373.1, read as the reverse complement.
CAGTCTCGATAATACTACGGCTAGGGATATTTAATGATTAAACCTTCGGGGATTGATACTGTCTCATATCATTCTCAGTCCAGGTACTAATCATAGGGACCTCTCTTCATTATATATCTATGGTGATCTAATCACAATGATGAGAGTGCAATTTCTTTGTCACATAGTTAATTTGCTACAACAACACAATGATCTGTGCAAATAGTGACGCTATGGGTCATAATGTCCAACAATCTCCCACTTGGCACGTAGCGAGTCACTCAAGTGTCCTACACCTGAACTATGTACGGTTCGCTCAAATTGCTGAGGAAAGGTTTTCGTCAGCGGATTTGTTTGTTTATCGTTTGACGCAATTTATACAATCATCACATCGCCACGATGTATAATCCAAACGAATCAGATGATATAGAAGTATATATCTGGATCGTCGATGAGACCTTTAATTCCTTAGCCTATGCTGACGCCTAGCTCAGTTGCTAACAGAACTTTATCTAATCTTATTAGATTTATTTTCGACCCAGACGGTCTTCTATTGCTGCCTCAGCTGCAGCAATAATCCGCATTTGTTGTTTATTCGGCAACAGTTATCTTGCTAGGAAGATTTCCAGCTCACTGTCCATGTTATTCAAACTTTATAGTACCGTAGTATTTTAATTGTTTGGAAACTTGTAGTAGTGATCCCAGTCACTTCAAGTTCTCATTCTCCATAGTTTAAGATAGCATCTTTAGTTCTCTGAGATACTAACAGATGTTTCAACTTCAATCCAGTGACTATCACTTGGATTGACCCGATTGTGACTCCATATGCTCGAAGCGTATGAGACACCAATACAGTACATTTTAAATGTAAAATTTCCCAGAGAGTGTTAACAACTTCAAATCTATCCCAGTAGATCTTTATTCCTTGAATAAAGGTTGTTACTCCCCAGAATTCTACGGAGAATTTCTATTGAAAGAATATCTATGAAAGCCAAGCTTTCGACAATAGCTTTATGGGAATTTTCACTGTCAGTGCCTCCCACTAACCTCCATATATACACAAGAATTATTTCGCTTTGAGTCAAATCATAAACCATTATGATTATTTCAAAACGTCAGTTCCAAGAACCTTATGCTTGCTTCAATCCAAACATGGATCGAATAACCGCAAACCTGTTTGTCGGTTGTACAAAATCGTCAGAATGTTATAAACATTCTCCAAAAGGTTTCCTTTTCAGGAAAGCGATTTTGATTTGTAACTGACACATTTCATAAATGACATATACAGTTATCAACAAGCATCTTCAAAATGGATTTACCATGGCAACAGGTAAAAGGTTGAACCGTTATTAACACAATGTTGATAACGATACCTTTCCGTCAAAAGCCTAGCTTTGTACGTTGTATGTTGCCATCCATGTATGTCTTCCTTGAAGACGTATAATGTACCAATAGGCACAATGCTTTGTGGTACAACAACTAGTATCCATAATAGTCGTTATACATGGAATCCATTTCGGACTCATGGCACTTTGCCATAACAGGGAGTCGATACCTCGTATCACTTCCTCAAAACGTAGTCGGTGGATATACCTTCATAAGATTGACATCTTAATGAGGTTAGATCAGAAACCCATACCCTAGGTTGTTTTCTGACTCTATCCGATCTACCCGATTTCTTGTGTATTTGAAGATTAATGGTACAGATTCATCATAGATGAATTGTTTGTGTTCCATTAAGGACTTCGTGCTTTGAATAGTATTACTCCGATTTTCATCGAGTATCACTATCCTCCCACTGACCACTGCATATCGGTATTCCTCTCAGGAAAACCGCATGGTGAGCAACAATCACATTGTTCTCATGTGGGATTTATAAGTACTATACTTATGGTTTCCCTTAGGATAACCTATATTGGCACTAATCCAATTTGGGTTCTTAGTTTGGTATCATCCAAACTTTATGCCTGGCATACCCAATTATCAGGAATGAGAAACCTCGTTTCTTCCTGTTCATATCCTATATGATATCTGTCAAACAGATTTACATGGAACCTTATTCTAAATAAGTTTTGCACTGTTAATACATATCCTGTTGAAGGAAACAGTAGCTCAGAGCGACTCGCGAAAAACCTAATCATGTCCAAACAAAACTTGGTTTTAGTTCTGACACACCGTCAATTGACGTGTCTCGGGAGGAGTCCTCATATGAAAGAATACCGTACTCTTTCATGTACGTATGAAACTTACTACTGCTTAAGTATTTACCAATACGGTCTTACCGTAGCGGCATAATACTACAGCCGATCTGTTTGTATACTTCGTGTCGAAACTCAAAGTTTCGTATTTGTGTTCTTCAAAAGAAACACATAACCATAACGTGATGCCACATCCGTTAAGGTCACGAAATATTCATGTACACATCTAGCCAAGCTAGATATGGGCCACTTACTTCACCATGAATAGGGTTTACAGATCGGTGGCCTTTACACTATTACCTAGTAAATATATTTTAGGTACTTACCTAGTAAACTAGATTCGTAGACCTTATTTGAATAGTCAAATCAGTCCTAGTACCCACTCTTCAAAGTGTGGATATACGAGTCTTGTTTAATTGTGTCCCAGAAAACAATGCCACAAATAAGTCTCTATTGATCAAATCAATATGAGCTTATTTATTTGTCATTTTATATGTTTGAGATTTTATTATATTCAAAATATAAATTCTGTATCACATCTAATTGTTTTATCTCGGTATCATCTTTATATAATAAAACACTTAGTGTTCTAGAATATAAAGGTTTTATCCGCAATGGATTAAACACTGATATAGAGATAATGTCTCTAGTCAACTAGTTACATTATAACAGATCCTAATTTAAGTACATACCCAAAGGGTAGTTCCTAAACTTAGTATCCACGGTCGAAACAGCGACCTTCGTCCAGTTTCCGATTTGTAGAGAAATCTCGGTTTAAAGTCAGTATCCAACTCATAGCGGATTCTGAACATCATACACATATTTTATGTACCACACTAAGTATTTAAAATATAATTTCAATACTAGTAGTGAACATAACTTTGACAAATATTTTTAAAGTTAGAGCCTCGCCCTTTCTTTACTCCTTCGTGTCTTCCATATCCAAATGGAGTCGCTCGGGATATGTCAATTATTCTTTTCAATATTTCACAAACCTTTGGCCAAGCCTGGGTTTCGGAATATCGAAACGATATGCACCTTGTGCTACATGCCCAATTGCAAACTTTGACTTTTCTCCACTAGAATAGTCAATTGATTCTCCAAGAATTATTAATTGCAATTTTAATACTTTTAATCTAAAGATAGATTTATTATAAGTATATTAATTAAGCATTAAATCATCATCACATAAATCTTCCAAAGATTTTATGCTCTACTATTTGCTTAATTTTGGGCGTAACGTATAATAAGTTATTTTATCAAATAAAAGTAACCTATTATTTATTCCCAATTTGAAAATTAAATCATTTAAAATATTTTAATCCCAGATTATATTTTAAATATCCAACTTTTCAATTTCTTATCTTGATTACAATAGTCCACTACTATTAATCAACGATTAGTGGTACTATATATATTATAATGATTATAATAGTCCAACTATATAATCAAATATAATCCAAATTAATTAACCTCAATTACATTGATTACTATAATCCAATTATAAAATCAACTGTAAACTGAAATTAATTATTCAAATATATTGATTAATATAATCCAATTATATATAATCAAGTATAATACAGTCCAACTGTTTATTAAAACAACAATTAAATATTAGTCCAACTAACATTTAATATTACGACGAAATAAATTAAATGAGCGCGTATGGCGAGTAATTGAACGAATGTTGCAAATTCAATACTTGCCTCCCACTATTTTTCGTCGAGCCTCTAACCCTCTGTCAAGTACTCGGGAAACCGTGTTTCCTAGTGGGCTAGGATCCCGTTAAAGTATCATACAATCTTGACTTTGGTCAAAAACAAAAATTGTATGATAATTAACAAGGTAGATGTCGAAGATCAATTGGATCCCATCCAACTCCTAGATCCAGTAGGTGGACATCCAAGTCCGAAACATATATCTAATATATGCCTATATATCGAATATATACCCTACCCGTTTCCTCTGAATCAACTAGGCTTGGCTTTGGCACAATAACAAACCAGTGATCCCAGTCAAGCGTGGACCCATTGACAGGGAAGCTTCGTAATCAAATGTCTATGGACAAGAAGTGGTCTTGACTTTGGCCAAAAACAAACCACAACTTGGACACGACACCGATATATAACAAAGCCTCGTGATTAAAGCACATCTTTGACTGACAAGGGCTTGACTTTGGTCAAAAACAACCCTGACAATCTCCGATCTTGAGCAAGAATCACTCAATGGAAGGAAATGACGCTTGATATTTAACGAGGGTTTTTCGCGTGCAAATTGGCTACCAATTTAATTATCTTTGTTAAGGTCTCATCATCATACACCCTTAAACATGCATTCTAAATACATAATAAAGCGTATATGAAATAAATAATAATGATATGCGGATGGATACTACACATTGATCCTAGATCAAATCTCCCTTTCTCACTCAAGCAAACACTAGTATTACTTCTACCCGTTACACTATACTTCTAAAGAAACCTCATATACATAGGGGGAATAGGTGAGAAGAGAATACAAGAGAACGAATGTGAAAGGCTGGACACGCAGGTCCAATTTAATAAATCAAATTTATTACAACAATTTCCAAAATTGCCCACCCATCTAATATCCATCCTGATATACATTATTCATGCAACTCAACCACGTATTCACTCATATAAGCATGCTATCAATCAATCAATCAAATTAATTAATCTGATAATTAGTGATCATCCAATGTTCAAACAACGATTTGATTTTGTTCGAGTCAAACTCGTTTTTGCGAATAAGTACTTAAAGTACGAATTTTAGAATTAAATTAAACTACACAATTAAATCCAATTCAATTTGTATTTAATTCTAATTCACTATTTAATTTCATATTAATATCACCACTTTATTAATAAACCTTTCACTAATTAAATTCCAAATTTAATTGTTACGGGTCTCAAAGCCCGATTAATATCCCAATATTAATTTAATTAAAGTCTAATGGGCTTTTAATTAATTTCTTAAGGCGTGGTCTTATGGTCAACTCGGGTCAAACCCGCAACCAAAGTCCAATCCGGGGATTTACCCCATAAGCCTTTAAATTAATTTTGGCCATTAGGCCCAATTAAATTACAAAGGTCCATTAGTTGCATTGGGCTTTATGGTTAAGGTTTTGGGCCCCATTGGATCCAATCCATTTGGCCTAAACCCAACTTGATAAAATCAAGCCCAATAGGCCCAATTACAACATTAGAAGCCCAAATCCAATTTAAGGCCTCAAATAATTAAATTAAATAAATCCAATTTAGCAATTTAATTACTTAAAGTGCATACATGATTAATCAACTAAATCAACATTTCCAAAACACTAAATTAGTCTAATTAATCATACTACTCAATTTCATCATCACATGTCCAACAACATTAAGTAATTAAAACGTTCCTTGCTAATGGGTTTATACTTCCCTTATCACCTTGGCATGATCCCGGAGAGTGTGCTAGCACTCTTGTTTTTGCCACAAAACGCATGTTCCCTCCATTTTGTTCACGGCAGTCCACGAAACCAGAACAGAAAATGGCGTGAGAGAGGAAGAGCGGAGAAGAAGAGGAGAGAGTTTCTTTTTAATTTTACTTGTTCTCTTTTTGTTTCAAAAACGTGAGAGAGTAAATGAAAAGCAAAAATGAAATGATATCAAATACCAAAATGAATTTTTAATTTAAAAAACCCTTCAAAAACCGTGAAAGGTTTTTCCCTCCAAAAGAAAATCATCATTTGCCCATCATTATCTCACATTGAGAATAGAGACAATGTATCATCCCTTAAAGGTGACTAGATACATCCATCATCTAGTCGTATCATGTAATGAGATATCGCGATGTGATTTGCGGATTCCACCCGTTTCAAAATACGAATGTGTCCGCAAACACTTTCGGGCTCGGTTCGCTAATTCCGAATTAACGAATTTCCGTCGCGACGAGAACTAAATAATTACGCCTAGCAAAATCACTATTCACGTCGCTAACGAATTAATTCTAAATTAATTCGCTCGCCCGAATTAAAATCTAATTTTAATTCCGCGTCGAAATCTAATTTCGTTTAATAATATATCGAATATATTATTTTATCGATTAATTCCAAATTAATCGATCTCTCTCTCTCTCCTAATAAGGCATTTTATCCAAGATAAAGTTTATCCGCAATTAATCCAAGATAATTCTCTCTCTCATCATATTAATCCCAGATTAATATAAGTGCGAGTCATACGTCATCGGTGAATCTTTGGGAAGCGACCCATGAGATCCCCGGATATGTTGGCAGTAAATACGGTCGTCGGAGTATCCGAATCACGTACGTACCAAGTACTACTTCTACCGATTTACGAGACAAGGTTGGCTTCTAGCAAAGCACCAAGTCTACCTAATTCTCCGGACATATTCTTATAAGAATATTTAAGATCTGTATCAAGCGTAGTATACAATTGTATTGTGCATATCGGCCCAGTATCGGATAGTCACGTGCTAGGCCTGGGGCTGGATAAGTGTCTGCCCCGTACGAAGCACATGTCGGATGTCTGGTAACTAGTCTCTATAATCGGATATACATGACCTTGTCATAATATCCCGATGGCCGCGCAGCACTTAAGAGCACTAATACCGTATCCTGCGTGACATCATCTCCAATATGACTGAAGTGATACTTCCGTCTGACATCACACCCAATACTCTACGACTCTCTGATAACCCCAGAAGTGGTGTACTCAGAACCCGTTTAAAGTCCCCTACCACCAGACCAAAGTCTATCGATTATCGTAAGTATTAGCGATGTAAGTCTCAGGTTAGACCATACACACCTACCTTGATTTCGGCCTCCCATAGACACATAGTCATAATACCAATGGGATTCCGAGGGGTCTATCCAGAGCGAAGCTGTTTCTCGTACCGTCGGTGAACACGACCTCCTATCGCACTTGCATAAGTATCCAATACTTATATATATGAGAACTATGCCGTTGTGCCCTAACAAACGCGCACAAGTGCAATACTAGCCTATTCCGCATTATCGATGTCCAGTCTCGATAATACTACGGCTAGGGATATTTAATGATTAAACCTTCGGGGACTGATACTGTCTCATATCATTCTCAGTCCAGGTACTAATCATAGGGACCTCTCTTCATTTATATATCTATGGTGATCTAATCACAAATGATGAGAGTGCAATTTCTTTGTCACATAGTTAATTTGCTACAACAACACAATGATCTGTGCAAATAGTGACGCTATCGTCATAATGTCCAACAATACCTTACTGCGAGGTTTGAACTCTCTAATATAGTCCTCCTCTAGAAATATAGTGTTTGTCGATACAAACACTTTGTTGTCTTTAGGGTGATAAAAGAACTCACCCCTAGTTTCCTTAGGATAGCCTACAAATAGGCACACATGTGAACGTGGCTCCAACTTAGTAGTCTTATTCTTCAGCACATGTGCTGGACACCCCATATACGAAAATATCATAAACTAGTTTTACAACCATTCCACAACTTTAAGGGAGTCTTAGAAACAGACTTAGATGGAATTACAATAAGGATATACATTGATGTTTGCAATGCATACCCCCAGAACTAACTAGGTAGTGAACTATAACAAAACATAGATCTTATCATGTCTAGTAGGGTCCGATTTCTCCTCTCTGTAATACCATTTTATTGTGGTATTCTAGGTGCTGTGAGCTAGGACATTATCTCATGCTTAACTAAGAATTCCTCGAAATCTCTGTCAATGTATTCTCATTCACGATCTGATAATGGAGATTTGATCGTATTACCTAACCGGTTCTAAACCTCAGCACGATACTCTTTTAATATTTATGCTGCATTAGGTAAACGTACCCATATCTTGAATAATTGTCAATAAAAATGATGCATTATTCATAACCACCTCGGACTCTTACATTCATAGGTTCGCAAACGTCCAAATGTATTAGCTCAAACGGTTGACTGGCTCTTATACCTTTTCCAGAAAAAAGGTCTTTCAGTAATCTTTCCTTCTAAATAGGATTCGTAGACTGGTAAAGTTCTAAGATTTAACTGCTTAAGGCTCCGTTCTTTATCAACCTATCTATCTGGCCAAGGCTGATATGACCAAGTCTAAGGTGCCATAAATATGTGTCATCATGAGAAATCTTTTTCTGTTTTGTTTTAGGTTTCTCAACCTTGAATATTTCAGTGTTGAACTGTGAATTATATGTTAACGGTCTTAACACATATAGATTGTTTTCTGAGTTTCATGTGCACAAGGTCTATCTATTTCTACCAATGATAACTAAATTACTATTAAACGAAACGGAAAAACCATCATACAAAAGTTTTGAAACATAAATCAAATTCCTTTTAAACCCGTGAATAAATAACACATTGTTTAAATTTAAATAACTATTATTTGAAAAACTCAAACTAGAAACTCTCACTGCTCTTTCTGAAACAACATCTCATGTCCCGACCCTCATGGTGTAGTCACCTTCAACAAGGTCCCTCCATGTGTCTAGTAGCTACAAAGAAGAACGAATATGGTTAGTGGCTCCAGAATCAACAATCCATGTAGATTTATCATCCTCCACTAATAGAGATTCGATAACAAGAAAATCGTATTTACTTGTAGCCTTCTTGTCTTTCAGCTCGGCAAGGTATTTAAGACAGTTCATTTTCCAATTCTCGTCCTTGTTGCAGTGGAAACACTTTCCCTTGGGCTTGGCATCCTTGGAGCCTTTCTTGTTCTTCTTCTTCATAGGCTTTGCCTTAGCCTTCCCGGTTCCTTTCTTCTTCATCTTTGCAGATTTAGAAGACTCGGAAATATTTGCCTCAGCACTGGGCTTACGAGGATCCACAAACAGGGACCCGTAATGGGTGAGCTCATTTAGCAGCTGGGTCAAAGTAAAAGTCAACTTGTTCATAACATAGTTGCTTTTAAACTACAAGAAACTCTTCAGAAGAGTTTCCATGATCATGGTCACCTGGCTCCGCTTGTCAATACGAGCGTCATGGGTTTTGACTGTATTGAGGTAGGTCATCATCCTCAAGACATGCTCTCGGACTGATGTCTCATCCTTCATTCTAGCAGTCATTGCTGAGACCATGGCTTCATGACGTTGACACTCCGAAGGCTGCCCGAACATGTCCAGCAATGACTCCATCTCTGAGATGTTGTAGCCATAGGCTCATGCTTTGCAGCAAGAATCTCAGACATCTCTGCTAGCAAGTAATAGTGGGCCTTCTTATTAGTCGAGACCCATTTCTGGGAGGCATCGTGCACAGCTTGGCCAGTATTTCTGGCCGGCTCGGGAGGACACTCCTCTGTCAGGAAAAATTTTAGGTATTCATAGACCAGGATAGCGTTCATGTTACTTTCCCACTTAACATAGTTTTCTCTCGTTAATTTATCAATAGAGAGAATGGAAATAATTGGAGAAACCATGGCTGAAAAATAAAATAAACATGCATTTAACATTCATTTATTGCATGTTAAAATTATCAAACATTTTAGCATAAAATTAAACATGATGCATGAACCATGAATACTGAATTATAAACGTAAGAGGATTACTATGCCACAAAAATCTATCATCCCACAAATAGGGGATGTCATAGGGTAGGTCAAGTATTTGCATAGATCGAGACAATCTCAATTGATTAATATATACTAGAATAACTATTAATACTGAATTATAACATTTAATCATCCCTATGTGAGTGTGACCCGTCGTTTGGAAACCCTTGGACTCAACTAGTGAAGTGTCGCCGTAGGGTAGGTCAGTTCACCAGATACATCTAGAGTCTCTGTCCTATTGGAATCCAAACTTGATATTGACCCAAAATGGACACCATCCATAGAGGGACGAAAACAAAACCGTCTCGAGGCACCTTTTGAATCTCACATTTACGGACTAACAATGGAGATCACAGGATATACTGTCATATATCTCTCTCCCACTCACTATTTAAAAATTAAGGTTTCTATTTTAAAATATATAATATTCTAATATACTAGTGTGAATAAATTTATGGCGGTTAAGTCATAACTCGATGGTTCAAAGCATGTTGCATTATAGTTTCATAATCTATAGCTGACAAGGTGCGGTTGCGTTTAAATTTGAGGCCATTTTATCAAAAATTAGCTGAAATCTCCCCTCGTAAACCATCTGGGACCGGTATACCGAACTCGGTTAGTGCTTATAGGTCTAATGAGGCCGACATACTAGTCAGTATACCAGTCTTTGCGTTATAAAATTCCAGTCGGGCATTTCTTTTTCTATTTTGTCTCAAAACTCTCTCATTTTCCTCCTATAGACACTACATTTTTGCATAAAGCCCAATGATGAGCCTCGTATGGAGGCACTACCCGATAAGTTGCGGAAGTGGCGGGAAACGGACGTCGGAATGGAAAATTCCAAAAATTAATACCTCGTCAAATTTAAATTCGCTAGTTAGACGTGGGTTCACTTAGTTGATTCTTATTTTCAACATTAATCTTGGCCAAAAACCCTCGCACCCATCCAAATCCCATACGCACCCATCCAAAGCCCACTTGCATAACCCTAACCCTAATGCACCACTATAAAACATAACCTAAACCAAACCCTAAAGCCGAGAATCTTCACACCACACGCCCCTTATTCATATACGGCCACACAAGAGAAACCCTAACCTTCCTCTCTCTTCTTCCCATTAAAGAAACACTCATGCCTCTCTTACTTTTCCCTCTCCTCTCTCTTCCACCCACACGGTTTCATCAAACAAAAGAAACAAAGAAACCCTAGGCTCCACAACATCTCTTATCAACCAATAACTCACAAACCTAAGACGCACTCACAAAACACACTCAAAGTACACCCTCACACACTCCACAAACTCACGCCAAAAGATACAAGAAAAACCCATCTCGCCTCTCTCCTCTCTCAAACATCTCTCTCGGTAGCCACGTGAAGACATAGCCCTCATACATGCATGTCAACACACCAAGCCGTGAGAAGTAACAAGCCCCTAAGCTAACCAACACGTAAACTTTCAGCAACAAAGCCACCCCACTAACAGACCAAAATGAAGTCATACACAGCAGCACCCGCTTATTTGTTCACTGACTACGCACAGACCCTACACTCACGTACACAGGCCATAAACCACTCACGGCATTCACGCATTAACCCACTCATCACACACAAACCTCACCGACTAGCAACGCACAAAAACCCCACCGACACAGCCAACTTCAGCCTACTAAACAAAGCAACAAAAACAAGCTAACATACCAGCCCCCTTAGCACCAAACAAACGGCAAACCCTAAGGCTTCAATCAACGTAAGCAGCAATCAGTATCCTTCGCTGACCGAATGAAACAACAAAAAAACCGACAATAAACTGATGAACAAACCATAACACCCTAGCCCTCACCGACTACAACCAAGCAGCCCTCCACCCACGTGAAAACAAACCACAAAACCGTGAACAAATAATTCCAAAAATAGTCCCTAAAGCATTCCGAAACAGCAGCCCCCAAACCAGTAAAATAGCGACCAAAAGTCACCCAAAAATAGTCCCGAAAATCACCCCCTAAAACAGTCCCTGAACCTCCGAAACAGTCCAGAAAAAAGTCCCAAAACCAGTCCCAAAACCAGTCCAGAAAATAACCCAAAAACAATGGCCAAAAACAGTAAAATAGTGAGCAGAAGCGGTGAAGCAGTGAGCAGGAAATAGCGAACAAGCAAACCAGAAATACAGTGAAGCAGTAACCATTCCGGCGACGTTCCGACGCACTCCCGAGAAGCGACCTAAAAGGTAAGACCTGAGGGCACCCTTACCTTCTTTATTTTGTCGTTCTGGACGTGGCATGCTTGGTTGGACTTGAAATGCGTCCAACCGGGCATGCTAAGTCCTACATTGAAAACGGCCAAGTTCTTTGGTCACATATTTAATATTCTGTATTTTTTTCGTGTTATCTGTCTTTTTTATTATTTCGCATTTAATTTACATTTATTATTGTTTTATTATTCCGCACTTATTTTATGTTATTTATCTTCATTGTTATTTCGCATATTTGTCTCTTCGGTCATTTATTGTTATATACATTATCATATTTCATGTATGTCAACATTGGGTTAATGATTGCGTTGTGTTAATGCTTGAGTGTTGCCTCTCATGGTATATCAGATGGAAACCCATACATAAATTCCGTAGACGAATTCGAATGGATGGTAGTACGGTCTGTACTTGGGATACAACTCCACGTACCGCTTAGGAAACGTTCATGTATATGTTTATGTCATTATAGATGTCGTTTTCGTAATCTCGTTTGAACGTATTTACGAACGCTACTCGAACGCGTGCATTCTGCCTAACTTCGTTCGAACGCGTTTCCGAACGCTACTCGAATGCGCACACACTGGAAAGATTCTTTCCTCATGTTTCATGCATGTTTGCCTCTTTGGTTATTCATTTCTGCATCATGTCCTTAAATATCTCTTTTTAATGTAATATGCTTACATTGTTTCTATTAATGTTTATGGGTATGTCAATTCGTGTGTTTATTTGAATTATCTTGCATGTGTTGCATAAGACTTGGTTATATCATTGTGTAAACCCATTCATTACAACTGGCATAAGTAAGTGACCATTCTGAACCCAACGATTTGAGGTCTTCCCTTGCGAGGGGTGAGTGCAGCCTTAAATCATTTCCCAGTTCACACTGGGTGGCGACTCTTTTATTCTCTGGTTTAGTCCCCTGCGGGCTACTCCGTAATCACGATGGGCCGCGAGCCCGGACAACATCGCCGTACTTCTGTGCCATGTCAACAGTCTGGCGACAGACTGTGTGAACAGGGAGTAGCCCACGGGGGACTAAACCGAAGAATAAAGAAGTCGCCACCTAGTGTGAACTAGGAAATGATTTAAGGCCGCACTCACCCCTCGCAAGGGAAGACCTCAAACCGTTGGGTTCAGAATGGTCTCTTACTTATGCCAGTTGTAATGAACGGGTTTACACAATGATATAACCAAGTCTTATGCAGCACATGCAAGATAATCCAAATATCACACAAGTTTGCACACCAATAATCATTAATAGAAACAATGTAAGCATGTTATATTAAAGAGTACAAGATGCGGAAATGAAAATAATAAATAATCAAAGACAGAAAAGCTTCAATGAATAAATAGCAAATAAAATGAGGTTAATCAGGCTTATGCGAGTTTTTCCCGAGTGGTACGTGGAGTTGTATCACAAGTACAGACCGCACTACCATCCATTCGGATTCGGCTACGAAATTTATGTCTGGGTTTCCATCCAATATACCGCAAGGGATAACACGCAATTATTAACATAATAAAAATAGACGTGAAATATAATAATGCATATGATGGAATAACAATAAATAACCGAAAAGATAAATAGTAAACTAAAATGCGAAATAATGAGGAAAGATAAATAACACAAAATCAATGCGGAACAATAAAACAACAACAAACGTAAATTAAATGCGAAATAATAAAAGACTAACAATACGAAATAAATGCGGAATAATAAATATGTGACCAAAGAATTTGGCCGTTTTCAATGTAGGACTTCGCATACCCGGTTGGACGTATTTCAAGTCCAACCAAGCATGTCGTTTCCAGGACGACAAAATAAAATATAATAAAGGGTGCCCTCAGGTCTTACCTTTTAAGTCGCTTCTCGAGAGTGCGTTGGGACGTCGCCGGAAGGGTTAATGCTTTGCTGTTTTTTTCTGGTTCACTGGTTCAACATTTTCATTCACTGTTTTGGACTGTTTTTGCTGCTATTTTCTCCGTTGTTTTTGCTGCTGTTTTGAGGTTATTTTATGGTGGTCGCCGAGAGTGTGGTTTGGTGTCTTGATTTTGGTCGGTGGAGGCAGTTAGTTGTTGCCGAGAGAAAGAGAGGGAAGAGCAAGGAGAGGGAATAAGGTTTTATCTTTCTTTGATCTTGGCTGTGAGATATTAGGGTTTGGTTTTGTGTTCTTTGTTCATGTTCTGGTCCTTCTGGTTACTTGTCTTCACATTGATTTCTCTTATTTTTTATTTTTTGTCTTTTGCTCACTCGGTCCTCACGTTACTTTGTTTTCTTGGCTTTGCTGCTTTTGGTCAGTAGGCAGTTTGTGGCTTTTATTTTGGTAGTTTGCTGGAAACGGCATGCTTGGTTGGACGTGAAATACGTCCAACCGGGTATGCGAAGTCCTACATTGAAAATGACCAAATTCTTTGGTCACATATTTATTATTCCGCATTTATTTCTTATTATTAGTCTCTTATTATTTCGCATTTAATTTACGTTTGTTGTTGTTTTATTATTCCGCATTTATTTTGTGTTATTTATCTTTCCTCATTATTTCGCATTTTAGTTTACTATATATCTTTTCGGTTATTTATTGTTATTCCATCATATACATTATTATATTTCACATATATTTTTATTGTGTTAATGATTGCGTGTTATCCCTTGCGGTATATCGGATGGAAGCCCAGACATAAATTCTGTAGCCGAATCCGAATGGACGGTAGTACGGTCTGTACTTGGGATACAACTCCACGTACCACTCGGTAAATACTCGCATAAGCCTGATTAACCTCATTTTATTTGCTATTTATTCATTGACGCTAGTCTGTCTTTGATTATTTATTAATTTCATTTCCGCATCTTGTACTTTTTAATATAACATGCTTCCATTGTTTCTATTAATGATTATGGGTGTGCAAACTTGTGTGATATTTGGATTATCTTGCATGTGCTGCATAAGACTTGGTTATATCATTGTGTAAACCCGTTCATTACAACTGGCATAAGTAAGAGACCATTTCGAACCATACGGTTTGAGGTCTTCCCTTGCGAGGGGTGAGCGCAGCCTTAAATCATTTCCCAGTTCACACTGGGTAGCGACTCCTTTATTCTCCGGTTTAGTCCCCCGTGGGCTACTCCGTACTCCTAACGGGCCGTGAGCCCGGACAGCGTCGCCCCGTGCCTGTTCACACAGTCTGGCGACTCCACTGGGAGTAGAGAATCGGCCCCCAAATAATGCCTTGTAATGTTTGTGGTTTTTACTTTAGTTAACCTTGTCTCATATATTTTGCATACCATTTTTTTACCTTGATGGCGTCATGTATCGTGAATTCATTTTCACTCGAAGAGACGGATTGTTATATGGCATCATCACTCGTTGGCACGTTCCTTAGGGTATAAAAAAGGTGCGTTCACTTGGTCGCTTGAACCCTTGGGTGGGGAGACATAGTTGTGGGCAACCCTTCGCCGGCGGGAGCCTTTATCCATACCCATATAAACCCATATTTGAACCATAGTCGTGTATCCTATAGAAGCTATACCTTATGCTTGTGTTTGGGACCATCATCATTTGGATCCATTTGAACCTCTTGTCATGAGATACGAACTTGTTGGGCCATTTAAACTGGGACGAGTTTATGTCTTATGACGATTAGGCCAAAAATTTTCAAAATATTGATGGGCCACTTTGTGTTTGGGCCCCCGATCATTTGAAGTTGTTTAGTCACCTTATTGCAAAAGTTTAAACCTGTTCGGCCTTTTTCAACCGGGACAAGTTTGCACCTCGCGATAATATGATTGAATGCTTTGAAATGATAACGGGCCAACTTGTATGAAAACCTTGATGGGCTTAGAGAATCCAAACATGATCCAAATATGCCAGAAGCATGAGTCTGATATCTGCACTGGCTTTCATCCAGAAATGATACGTCTTGTTACGGTATATTTGCATACTTTTGGATGCTTCCAAGTTCATCCCCACAACCTTGATTACCAAGGGCCCAATTCGTCATTTCTAGACAATGGCACGATCCCCATAATAGGCTTAGTCAATATTGTAAATGGGCGGTCTTTGTCTGTTACCGATGGAAAATGACTGAGGTAGCCAAGGTTTACCCTTGTAGCGTAGGAGAGAACGATTTTGTGTACCCTATATTGGTACATAAAATAAGCCATACCTAGGACAAAAATGGACTTACCACGAGTGTATGAGGAATAAGGTCGGAAGGATATATGTTGTTTTGATAACCATATGCATCTCATACATCTCATGCATCTCACGCATACACGCATCATGCTAACCCCTGTGTTTTAAAAGCCATCATAGGTATCTGTTGGGTTAGGAAAGAAAGACTTGTCAAGAAGAGTTTAGCAAACATGGATATCGGGGAAGAGGAAGCCGAGAAACAGAAAAATTTACTGCAAGAATAGACCATATGGGGGCCTTCAGCAAAAAAAAAAAGAAAAAAAAAAGAAAAGAAAAAAAGAAAAAAAAAAGAAAAAAAAAAAGAAAAGAAAATTGTTTGTTTTCAGTCCTTAATAGTTAGGCATAAGTCCAATGATAAAATGGTTTGCTTTAGGGTGAAATCTTAGAAACGATAAACTCTTGATGTGTTTTTATCTGATGCTTTGAGTAGTTGATCTATGTTAGACTCGTAAGAACTTAATTATAGGTTTTTAGCAGTGAAAACCTAAGTAGTCGACAATGTGACTAGTTGAAAAATTGTAGGTCGGTGAATGACCGTTTGCTTAGATGTCTATCCTGATTTGCTTGTGTTATGATGTGTGGTATGGTTGAAAACAAAAGAAAAGTCCCTAAAAAAAATTATTAACCACTTATAACTGATAAGCGTAAAGCTACACATGGGCGAGTATTAGGACCACCATGAGGAGAAATGCTACCTTAAAGGGTAGGTGTGTTGAAAAAAAAAAGAAAAAAAAGGAGAGACAAAAGAAAAGAAAAGGAAAAATCATACCATATTGAGCACGGAAAAGCAATTGCAGAGCATAATTGAGACATCTAGGTTGGTTTGACCCATCGATCCCAATTTTTTTTAACGAAATCATTGAGTTGGCTTACCTAGGAATCAAGCTGTAAAAGAACCTTTGCACACACACACTTTGAGTCTGGCTTAGATCATTTATTCAAAGGCTTGGATTTGAGTTGCATCGAGTATTTTGAAGGTTCTCTGGTTTCATTATTGAGCATTCTTTGAGGACAATGATATGTATAACTATTGGGACTATTTTGTAGCATGTAATATAGTATGTTGATACAGAATGCCACATCACGTAGTCCACCTTGACCTAGTGCAAGCAGCGGAGAATAGAAAGTTAAACCAAGACTGGGGGCGACCAGTCTACCACCTCGCGAATCAAGGACATAACGAGATCTTGAGTCATGGGACCAAAGAGAAATTAGCAATCACCAGAAGAACTGGCAGAAGAAAATTATAAGCAGACCCAGGGGATGACCGAAAACATTTGTAAGCAAAGGGCACCAAGGAGCACAAGGAAGACCTAACCCATCGGAATAGGAAATGCATCCATGCATACACCTCATATACATACGATTTTTGTTTTGTGTTCGCATGCTTTGAAGAAAAAGAAAAAGTGACGAAGAACTTCGGGAATAGAGAACAACCTTGGGAGTGAGGACAAGCAGGGGGCGAAGTGCCTCACCACCTACATTATCAACAGTTTTGGGAATGAATCCCAGGGTCGAGGCCCACACTATCAGCAATTTTGGGAATGAATCTCAGGGTCGAGGCCCACACTATCAGCAGTTTTGGGAATGAATCCCAGGGTTGAGGCCCACGGTATCAGCAGTTTCGGGAATGAATCCAAAGGTCGAGGCCCACACTATTAGCAGTTTCGGGAATAAATCCCAGGGTCGAGGCCCACATTATCAGCAGTTTCGGGAATGAATCTCATGGTCGAAGCCCACATTATCAGCAGTTTAGGGAATGAATCCCAGGGTCGAAGCCCACACTATCAGCAGTTTCGGGAATGAATCCCAGGGTTGAGGCCCACATTATCAGCAGTTTCAGGAATGAATCCCAGGGTCGAGGCCCACATTATCAGCAATTTCGGGAACAAAACCCAGGGGTCGAAGCACCTCGCCATCTCACATCAGTAACAGTTCGGGAATTAACCATCTCTCCTTAGTAACGGTTCGGGAATGGACCACCTCTCATAAAGTAACGGTTCGGGAATGGACCAAATCTCATAAATTAACGGTTCAGGAATGAACCATCTCTCATCAAGTAATGGTTCGGGAATGAACCATCTCTTAAGTAACGGTTTGGGAATGAACCACCTCACATCAGCTCGGTTCGGTAATGAATCCTAGAGATCGCAGCATCTTACAGGGATAAACCTTAGGGGTCGCAGCACCTCGTCAACAAAATCAATTCAGTTCGAAGCATCTCGCAAAGCAGCATGTAAGTATGACAGCCGACGAACCAGGTAAGTAAAAAAAATGCATGCATAACTTTGATAGGGTTGTCATTGTCACACACTGCACAAGTCCCATCAAAGTGGGGGCGACTGTAGACACTGCATTTTTGCATAAAGCCCAATGATGAGCCTCGTATGGAGGCACTACCCGATAAGTTGCGGAAGTCGCGGGAAACAGACGTCGGAAGGGAAAATTCCAAAAATTAATACCTCGTCAAATTTAAATTCGCTAGTTAGCCGTGGGTTCACTTAGTCGATTCCTATTTTAAACATTAATCTTGGCCCAAAACCCCTGCACCCATCCAAAGCCCATATGCACCCATCCAAAGCCCATACGCACCCATCTAAAGCCAACTTACATAACCCTAACCCTAATGCACCACTATAAAACATAACTTAAACCAAACCCTAAAACCGAGACTCTTCACGCCACACGTGCCTTATTCACATACGGCCACACAAGAGAAACCCTAACCTTCCTCTCTCTTCTTCCCATCAAAGAAACACTCACGTCTCCCTTACGTTCCCTCTCATCTCTCTTCCACCCACACGACTTCATCAAACAAAAGAAACAAATAAACTCTAGGCTCCACACCATCTCTTATCAACCAAAAACTCACAAACCTAAGACTCACTCACAAAACACACTCAAAGAACACCTTCACACACCCCACAAACTCACGCCAAAAGAATCAAGAAAAACCCATATCTCCTCTCTCCTCTCTCATCCATCTCTCTCGGTAGCCACGTGAAGACATAGCCCCCATACATGCATGTCAACACACCAAGCCGTGAGAAGCAGCAAGCCCCTAAGCTAACCAGCACGTAAACTTTCAGTAACAAAGCCACCCCACTAACCAACCAAAATGAAGCCATAAGCAGCCCCTCTCTCATTTGTTCACTGACCACGCACAGACCCTACACTCACGCACACAGGACATAAACCACTCACGGCATTCATGCATTAACCCACTCGTCACACACAAACCTCACCGACTAGCAACACACATAAACCATACCGACACAGCCAACTTCAGCCAACTAAACAAAGCAACAAAAACAAGCTAACATACCAGCCCCCTTAGCACCAAACAAACGGCAAACCCTAAGGCTTCAATCAACATGAGCAGCAATCAGGTATCCTTCGCTGACCGAATGAAACAATAAACAAATGGACAATAAACTGACGAACAAACCAAAACACCCTAGCCCTCATCAACTCCAACCAAGCAGCCAGCCACCCACGTGAAAACAAACCGCAAAACCGTGAGCCAGACCACCCAAAATATACCCCAAAACAGTCCTAAAAACAACCAAAACAGTGAACAAATAACTCTAAAAATAATCCCCGAAACAGTAGCCCCCAAACCAGTAAAACAGCGACTGAAAGTCACCCAAAAATTGACCCGAAAATCACCCCCTAAAATAGTCCTTGAACCTCCAAAACAGTCCAGAAAACAGTCTCAAAACTCCCCTAAAACAGTCCCAAAATCAGTCCATAAAATAACCCAAAAACAGCGGCCAAAAAAGTAAAATAGTGAGCAGAAGCGGCCAAACAATGAGCAGGAAATAGCGAACAAGCAAA
The DNA here is from genome assembly GCA_019454045.1 of Zanthoxylum bungeanum. Taxonomy (NCBI): domain Eukaryota; kingdom Viridiplantae; phylum Streptophyta; class Magnoliopsida; order Sapindales; family Rutaceae; genus Zanthoxylum; species Zanthoxylum bungeanum. The sequence continues at coordinate 4,987 of SKCR01037373.1, read as the reverse complement.
CCAGAAAAATAGTGAAGCATTAACCTTTCCGGCGATGTCCTGACGCACTCCCAAGAAGCGACCTAAAATGTAAGACCTGAGGGTACCCTTACCTTCTTTATTTTGTCATTCTAGACGCGGCATGCTTGGTTGGACGTGAAATACGTCCAACCGGGCATGCGAAGTCCTACATTGAAAACGGCCAAGTTCTTTGGTCACATATTTATTATTCCGTATTTGTTTCGTGTTATCTGTCTTTTTTATTATTTCTCATTTAATTTACATTTATTGTTGTTTTATTATTCCACACTTATTTTGTGTTATTTATCTTCCTTGTTATTATTCCACACATATTTATTATTCCGTATTTGTTTCGTGTTATCTGTCTTTTTTATTATTTCTCATTTAATTTACATTTATTGTTGTTTTATTATTCCACACTTATTTTGTGTTATTTATCTTCCTTGTTATTTCGCATATTTGTCTCTTCGGTCATTTATTGTTATATGGTTTATCATATTTCATGTATGTCAACATTGGGTTAATGATTGTGTTGTGTTAATACTTGAGTGTTGCCTCTCGTGGTATATCGGATGGAAACCCAAACATAAATTTTGTAGCCAAATCTGAATGGACGGTATTGCGGTCTGTACGTGGGATACAACTCCACGTACCGCTTGAGAAACGTTCATGTATGTGTTTATGTCATTATAGATGTCGTTTTCGTAATCTCATTCGAACGCGTTTACGAACGCTACTCGAACGCGTGCATTCTGCCTCACTCCGTTCGAACGCGTTTCTGAATGCTATTCGAACACGCACACACTGGACAGATTCTTTCCTCATGTTTCATGCATGTTTGCCTCTTTGGTTATTCCTTTATGCATCATGTGCTTAAATATCTCTTTTTAATGTAATATGCTTCCATTGTTTCTATTAATGTTCATGGGTATGCAAACTTGTGTGTTGATTAAATTATCTTGCATGTGTTGCATAAGACTTGGTTATATTATTGCATAAATCCTTTCATTACAATTGGCATAAGTAAGGGACCATTCCGAACCCAACGATTTGAGGTCTTCTCTTGCGAGGGGTGAATGCGGCCTTAAATCATTTCCCAGCTCACACTGGGTGGCGACTCCTTTATTTATTCTCCGGTTTACTCCCCCGCGGGCTACTCTGTACTTTCGACGGGCCGCGAGCCCGGACAGTGTCGTCGTACCTCTGTGCCGTGTCCACACCTCCCAAATCGGTTCATTTTCACTCCTAAGGTAATTTCATTCACTTCTTACTCTCTTTTACTTAACATTTTAGTTCATTGCTCTTGGATTTGTGGAGTTATTTTAAAACCCTCTAAGAAGCTCTAAATTTAAAATTTCTTATATTCGCATATTTTGTGTGTTTTTTTAAATTTATTGTTTAAAATCATTCTAAGAAGTGTTTAGAACTATTATCCTTCATCATTTTTCATCCATTTTTTCATTTTTGAAAAACCCCAAATCAAATAATTTTTTAGCCAAAAAAAAACCCTCGATTTTATTTTTCTGAAAAATGGGCCCTGAATTTGATCCTCGACACTATTTTCAAAATGCTAGACAAACTAGTATTTACACCACTCATATTTAAAAAAAACAAAATTTAGTTGACTTTTCGTGTTATGAGATTCTTAATCATCATTGGCTAAATCTTTTTTATCAAATCTGTGACCCTATCTATCCTAATCCCGTTAGAGTATTTTGCACTAATGTGGAGTTTCTCATCGATACCCATGAAGCCTTTAGGACTGAGGTCAACAAAATTTCTTTTAGTGTGACACCAAATTCTATTAACCGTCTCTTCCGTACTACTCTTTCCAAATCTGTCTGTGTCTGTGCCCACAAGCAATTTCGTGAACTTGAGGGTATTTCTGAGACTCAAGTGATGGAATTTATCCATAGAGACGTTCTTGGCCCTCGTCCTTATTCGGGTATTCATGTTCTTAAAAAGGTTTAATTAGGCTTTGATATGAAAGTTTTTACTGAAGTTGTTCAGTCTATCTTTTTGCCTTACACATGCCACATTGATACGGTCAACCTTTTAGATATCTGGGTCATGGTTTCTTTAAGTCTTGGTATTACCTACATAGATAGGGTATCTTGTCTGTCAGTACATGAAAATCGCCCGCTCTCATCCCTAGCAGTGTCTTCCCCATGGCTCTCTGATCATCCAAATTCTACTAAAATATCATGTCACGATTGCTAATGATGAGCCATCCTTTTCCATTCCTTGTCGCCAGAAAATCACTTTGGCCACATTTCATGCCAAATGATAGAAGAAATTAAATGGAGTTTGGCGTATGAAGATGAAAAACAAAGCTCATGAAGCCTCCAGTTCAAAGAGCCCGAGGACGATAGGAATAATGATACTAATTAGGAAGATGAGATCGAGGCTGCTAAAGTAGCAGCATCATCGAGTTCTAGGCCATCTACAGATGAGCAACACAATCTCATCATGGCTAGACTTGACTCCCTCTCAGACAGCATTAGCACTATCTCCATCAATCTCACTAAACTTTCCACCTCTTTTACTATCTTCGGCACTTTCACGAAGCAGCGGTTCAATGCTCGGTAGCAGAGTCTCGAGGATCAGAGACAACGCTTAGAGTCGTTGGATAAGAAGATTGATACCCTTACTGGAGATCTTTAGTTTGATATTTGGCCTACATGTCTTGTCGTGTGTATTTTGGATGTCTATGTTTAATTGTATTTTGATTGTATATGTGGATGGTTATAGATATTAGTAATTATGCTACTCTTTAGTTATTTTCCATATCTATATAGTTACTTTTTTTTTTTTATCTTGAAACGAAATGCATGGATGTTACTAATTACGATGACTACTTGTGCATGATTATGGACCCTATTGAAAAACAGGTATACTTGAAGAAAAACATGTCTCTGGAACCAGCATGAACCATATCGGTGTCTATATCGATGAACCTGCTGTTTTGCAGTCCTTGGAACCGCATAAACTATATCGGTGTCCATATCAGTGAACCTGTGTGTTTTGTGTACTTTTTGGAACCGGCTTGACCTATACCAATACACATACTAGTACCCATACCGATAGATGTGACACATTTAATGCTCAACGGTAACTATTTAATAGTCGTTTGAACTTTAGACCGGCATATCGGTCATTCTAGACCGGCATACTGGTCTCAAGATAGAAAGTTGGGTCTGCTCGAATTTTTCACTATAAATTGAGACCATGTCCCTTTTTGCCGAGTCCTTACACCTTCTAACATTTTATTAAAAGAAAAAATTAGAAGGAAATACAGATCTTCTTGATCATTTCATTCTCATCATTTTATAAGCTCATTACATACATCTTCATATACATCTTATTGAGCTTAGATATATCTGGGTAATACACTCACTCAAAAAATTGTTGTAAACACAAACTTCTATTATTTAAAACACTTGTGTGAAATCCCTTGTGTGAGTTGTGAGTACTCTCAAGAGTGGAGTTGGTGTAAAACATTTGAGAGAAGCTTTGGTGGAAAAAATCTTTTGATTGTAAGTTTATTGAAACTAGTGGAACCTTCAAGTGAGCTTGAAGAGAGTGGACGTAGGCAAGTGATTAGGCCGAACCACTATAAAATTGGTATTGTATCTCTCTTTCCTTATCTTTAGGTTATTTCGTTATCATTCAATATGATGAATCAACGACTACATGGATAGTTGGATGGGAAAGTTGTTATATATCTATGGATTCAATTGGTTCAGTCGGTGGTTCAAAGCATGTTACATCATAGTTTCATAATCTATAGGTGGCCGTCTTTTCTTGTTAATTTTACAACTGATGATCAATTAGAAAAGCGTGGATGTAGTAATCTTCAACAGGAAGCTTCGAATGTCTGCTAGCAAAGAAGCTTCGTTCATGTTTATTTGGCATGCAGTCGCAATTATAGATGGAGCCGAGTTTGGTTCGAAATTGATTCCATTTCCATGGCCGTGATCTTATACTATAACTTCTCACCACCATGGATTCTTAATAGAAAATGGATTAATTGCAAAATAATTATAGAAGATTATGGAATTCAAAATGTTCGCATATATTCAAAAAATGTAATATGGTTGCATATTGGTTTAGCTATTATGGGACTAACATATCTAGACTTTACTTGAGAGGATTTTGTTTGAGGATGGAAGTACAGATTTACTACTAAGTCTTTTTTTTTTTTTTTTTTTTTTTTTTTGGTATTCTAACCCTCTTTTTGCCTATATATATATATATATTTTTAAAAAAAAAAAAAATCAATTTAAGTTCCTATAATTTATTAATTATATTGTATACTTCATAATTAATTAGACACGTAATTGTATTAGTTAAGTCTAAGTATAAGTTCCTGCTTAACTAATACATCACCATATTAAAAATGAATAAATACACATGACTTTGACTTGTAACCCAATTCTCATTATTTTCATTTTTATAGCCATCAACGTGGAATCAAAATTAAATTGCTATAGAGAATAACTCCACTATATAATTTTTCTTTTTTTAAAAAATCAACTTTTTTGAAAGAATTTCAATCGGTCGAGTTGTATTTCATATTCGATGACTTACCTATAATATTTCGATAAGAATTTTTATATACATAAAAAAATGACACTCAAATCTCTAAATTTTACTCAAAAAAATACTGACAAATTCTCAACATCTTTAGGCAACGTCCGAATATTGATATCTAGGGGTGTCAATCTAAGTTATGATTTATTTATTCGTTCTATTCGATTCAATTCGCAATAAAGATGATGTGGATTTGGAAAGATTAATTCATTCAATAAATAGATTAAATCGATTTAATTCGTTTATTAAATGAATGGAACACGAATTTGAGTTCACCAATTCGTTTAGGATTTTTTTATTGATTTTTTTAATTAAGCCGAAAAGTTATTGTTAATTAACACAAAAAATAATATTGCCTAGATCTAGTGGATCATTTTAGTAAATCAATTAATGT
>SKCR01037372.1:0-67943 GCA_019454045.1 Zanthoxylum bungeanum | reverse complement strand
TCCAGCCCGACCTCATAACATACGGATCCGATAACGTACGGACCCGGACCGAACCTACCAAACCCGAGTCTGTGTGATCCATTGCCACTGCTGATTATGAAAAAAATCAGGATCTATATGACATTTTCCCTTGAATAAAAAAAAAAGCGGGGTCGAGTGCTTGTGGGCTGTGGCAGCAATAGCGATCGGGAAATTTGGAAACACGTGGGTACTGTTCTGTACGAACTCCATCTTCAAAAACATTGACTCGTCAGTCGTCACTTACCTAAGAAAGAAAATTATTGTGGGTGTGTATATATATAAAGATTCATTTGTTTCTTTTAATTCTCTGGGTAAGTCTTGGTGTAACCGGAGAATCTGAGATTCCGGTAAATGGGTGACCGGGAAAACGATGAGGTTCTGCCGGACGGCTGGAGAGTGGAGTTTAGAGTGAGAAAGAATGGTAAAAAAGAGAAGGTAATTAATTAGTTAATTAAACGTATATATGGCTTTAATAATTTAATTACAATTTGCACAGTTCTTATCAGTTTCTTTCTTTTTTTTAGCTTCATGAATATAAGATAGATCTTTGCTTTTTTATTGATGGGTTGGTATTGATATTACTGCTGGGCTTTCAAGTTTTAAGCTTTAACATTTTTTTTTTGATTTTTTTTTAAAAAAAAATTTTGTTTATGTTTTTGTGTGTTACTAAAAGCTTATAGCTTTATCAATTGAAGATCTTTATCATATGTTGTCATTTTGTTTGCCTTTTGCTGTTGGGATGATGTTTTTCAGCTTGAATTTTTCATTTTTGGAGTAAAAATATATTTTTTGTGCTTGTAGGAGCGGTTACTCCATGAATTTGAAGTTACATTTGTGTTTTTGTTTGGTAAGTAGGGCCGTGCGTGACTCGGTGGTATAGGGTTCAGGATCTAACCTTACCGCCAGAGGGTAGTTTGGCAGCGGAGTTTCCAATGTTTCTGAAAAAAAGTAGGGCCGAGTGTTGAATGGTGTAGTGGCTTATATTACGTGTAGGAAGAATTATGCGTTCATGTTAGTTTTAGCTTATTTGTGAAGTTTCTGGAATTAAGATTTGATTTTCTAGAATATAGTGAGAATTGAAATGGTGGAGCTTGAGATTGTGTTTATGGTTTTTGGATATGTAATGAAATGGGAAACAAATCTGCTGCACGTTGTCCTGCTTTTTACATTATTAATGTGATTGTAATACTGAGGTTAAATAATATGTCAATGCACATGAAGTTGTTTGGAAAGAACACCAAACTGCATCCTTCTATAGTGAGCGAGTAGTGATGGAAGGAAGGTTTTCAGTAAATATTTTAATTAAGAATACTTCAAGAATGTTTTGTAAATGTTGTTATTAGAGAAAGTAGTTGAAAGTGTCTTCAAGTGTTAACTTGCTATCTTCTTGGTCACGGATTCAAACCGTGGAAATGGCCTCTCTATGAAGAAGTAGGGGCAAGACTGCGTGCATCATGCCTGCTCGTAACTTCTATGTATAGGCAGAATTTTGCGTTGCATGTAAGTTTAGCTTGTTTGTATTTCTTTCATGTCATTGCTCTATTTCGTTATCTTGAATTAAAAGCCTTCTTCCTAACATGGAAAATATCTTGTTATAGTATAGTCAACTAGAAGAAGGTTTGTTAATTATATCGTCCTCCGTAAGATATTATAAATGCTTCCAAGCATTGAATAACCTTTTTGAGTTCCACATCAGTCATTTTCTGTGGATAACTTCCCCGTCCGTGTTCGCATAAGCATTCTTACTATCTGTGCTTAAGCCTAGAGTATTTTTTATTGTTGGCAAGTTCTTCCTTGAAGCTTAATCCATGTCTACATGCAATTTCAATATACCTCTTAACTATTCTGATGTTTTTCACTTGTTTAATGTCTGTAAAAGTTGAGACTTCGATGTTATTAACTATTCCTTTAGTTTTTTCATTAACAATTGAAAGTTATAACTGATGAAATCAATTAATAAATGACCTTAATCAGAATGGTCAATGGAATACATCTATAGCAGTTCTTTTTCTTTAACCACTTTTTGGTGATAAATTAGTGAGGGTGGTAAGTTAGTTGAGAACGTTTATGACTCCTGGACTCGTTGCATTGTTCCTTTGCTCCCTCAAATGGACTTAAATCCAATTCCTAGGTAAGGGTGCTTGCTTTGCTATCTCAATATTAAATCAGAAGAAACTGTTAAAGGAACCTAGCAAACAATTTGGAAAAAATGTCTGTTGACACAATCTACTCAGTATGCGTTTATTTGTACTGTGATTTTGTTTTTATCTTCCTTTCTCTTTTTCTAAGAGAGGAAAGTTTTGACTATTCAATGTAGATCATAATTGAGAAGGCCACAGCTGAAGGGCTACCCCCTGGATGGACTAAGGAAATTAAAGTGACAAAGACAGGACGTAAAGTCAGAAGAGATTCGGTATTTGATCACCAGTTCCTTCTTTTGGTATTTTAGTAACTTTAGCGTTATCTTTTTCCTAGCTGTAGCTCATTCTTTGACTTTCTTACGAGATTCTAGTTTTTGCTTGGCTGATTTTAGAGTTTATTAGTTGTTCATACTGGCCAAAAATGCTACGTTTCTAATAAATATATATAAACTCTGCAGTATTACATTGATTCTGTGAGTGGTTATATATTCCGCTCTATGAAAGATGCAGTTCGCTATGTTGAAACTGGCGAGATAGGAAGGATGGCATTCAAACCAAAGGATGATAACAACCAGGATGAGGACGACTTGGAAGATGATAAAGACAATGTAAGCCTGCTCATTATTGAACCCTCCAAGTCTGTATCTTTGTATCTCTGTACGCGCGTGTTTCTGTTTCTTGTTAGTTGTTATAAATTGTTACATCTATTTCGCCGATGCTACAATTGAATGCCCTACTTCTTGTTAGATAAAATATACACCAGTCAGTGGATATGCTCTCCGCGCTACTTTCTTATTCCCACCCACCAGATACCTTGCAAACAGAAAGCTCGGTGACTTTTTGTGGCATCACTCAATACAACCTGAAAAAGGGAGAGTATTGAATACTTAAGCTACCAAGTTTCCAAGTAATACAAAAGCAGATAATCTACTAGCTGTTGACAAAAAGGACCTACTTAAGAGTTTAGATGCTTTTATGGTGACCTTGAATCTGCAAGACTGCATTAATTTGTGAACAATCATTTTTCGTAGGTTGGGTGGTGGCATATTAAACTGTATAGAGTGCATGTTTCTTATTAGATCTTCTCCTTTAGTTGGTCCTTAAGTTTGTCCACACTCGTATAATTAAATTCCCGAGAAGACTTATCTTCTTTATTTTCAACCTGAGAAGTTATCACATATACTCTATAATAAGACAAGAGAGTGCTTTTTTGTTTAAGTTATACATTTCACAGAAGTTGTTGCTTACACAGCATTTATTATATTTGATTTTAGGTTATTTTGCATCTCCATCCAATGCCATGTGAATCAGTTTGCATTAAAATTCTCAGTTACTTTATTTTATTCTTCGTGTCTTCTCTCAGTCACCTCCTGCTGCCAAGGAACATAAATTAGTTGTCACTGGAAAAGAAGCAGTTATCACAGGCCAGAGCACAAAGTTGAGTGTGGCAAAGGATGAAGATGCACTTGATATCGCTAGCACAGGAGAACACATATCCCGCTCTGAACATACTTCTGGTCAGGGTAAATTCCTAAATTTCCCTCTCAACTTGACACAGTGATTTTTCGATTCCCATACAAAAATTTATGGAACTTAGAATTAATAATAAGTAAACAAGATAAATTATTCAATCTTTTATTATTTGCTGATATTGGAAGGTGGATATTTTTGTTTCTGCGGGATCTCTTTAATATCATGACAAATTGAGATCTCGCAATTCATATAAATTTAGTGCATACTACAGGTGAGACTGGAACTGAATTGAGGAGTCCAAACCTTTCTGAAGCCAAGGATTCAGATCAAAATGTGCTTTCAACTCCTTTTGTGGGAGGCTTCCCAAGTAAGCAGTCATCAGATAGTGGGGAGATGATGGATGGAACTAAGAAGATCTCTCATGAAAAGTGCAGATCCAGGAAGAACAAAGCGCTTGACTTGCCTTGTCGGGCTTCAAAACGACTTGCTGGGCTTGCACTCGATCCAATAACAGAGATAAAAACTAATAATCGAACTTGTCGAGCTGTGGCTAAACAGTCAGATAAGATAGAAGCCAGTACAGTTGCCGATCCTTGCTCTGATAGTCAGGTTCATCTGGCATCACAGCAACCAGATCACCTTGAGGCCAAGCCTGTAGCAAACTGTGCCATAGACGCTTCTAAAAGCATAGAAGTTTCATCAGAGTCAAGCGACAGTAAGCATCCTTCTGGAGATCCAAATGGGCCTTCAGGGAATATTGAAATGGAATATAAGAGTGACCAGAAGCCTTCATGTGCTGTCATTTGGCCTCTGAAGAACCAAGACAAATTTGAAACTTACATCGAGGCTCATATGAAGCCAGGTCCGTCTATTGACTTTCCATTCGGGGATTTATTTTCAGACCCTTGCATTGCATTTGCAATTAAAACTCTTACCGGAGAAACTTTTGAGACCTCTAGCGACAAAGAAGTGTCGCAAGAACCAAATAGTAGCAAACCTGAGGGCTTGGATACTCTTCAAGAGCTTGCTGGAAAGCAAAGAGAGAATGAAGGCAACAAAAAGCAGGAGAATGTAGCCAGTCTGGTAGAACAGGCAGCAAATATTGAAAGCAACCTTAAAGCTGATGAGAAGCCGCAAAATCCCCTTGATTTGCCTTTCGCGGATATCTGGAGAGACCCCTGTATTGAATTTGCTATAAGAACTCTTACCGGTACAATCCCAGTGGATAATAACCAGGATGTTCAGGATTACTTCCAACGGCCATCGCAATAATAACCGAGCAATAACTTCTGCCGAACCAAGTTCTTTTGCCAGCAATATGACACCCTGGAGAAGCCTTTACTAAGAGAACAAGCTCTCAGACAGGTAATTTAAGCATCCAAAAATCCAGGTGGAACAAGTTTTCACCAACACAACTAAAAGAGATGCAATGAATGCCATTAATGGGCAATCTGCATGTACTAACTGCAACTGCATAGTCTGAAAATTTTGAAGAACAGTGCTTAGAACCTTTTTGTATCAACTGTTTTTGTTATCTCACCGCTGCTTATCAAAACTTTTTTAGTTGGAAACTGATGTTTAGAAACATTTAGTTTCTTTTAGGAAGTTCACTAGTTAGCTTGACAATCAAAACTTGTGAGGTTGGTAGTGTTCAGTAATTAAAACTTTTTTCCTGGAATTCTCTTCATTTCCTTAATTTTATGTTTCCTTAATTGTTCTTGATCTTGACCAAAGATGAATGGTGCTTACTTTTTCCCAGCTTAGGAATTTGGTTTTTCAACCAAAGACACGTCTTAGGTATAAAAATATGATTTTTTTTTTTCTGTTTTTTTCTTTGTTTTCAAAAAAAGAGGAAAATTTATAAAAATGGTCTTAAAAGCTCACATGGCTTTGTTCCATAATAAATCGTTAAGTGCATCGAAAGTTATTTATGTGTTGTTTGAATTCAGACACTTTGAATCATACATGAAGCTTTTTTATTTTATTTTATGTTATGTTATTTTATTTTTGTGTTGAAACTACAAATATATCTATATATAAAATTTGTGTAAACTTATAAAAAAAAATAAAAAAATAAAAATCTGATTGCAACAAATTTTTTATTCAGCAATAATAGACCTAAAAAAACGATGTCGTTTGTCCCAAGGCGCGAACACTAACTGCTTCCCGCCAAAATTCCCAAATCATTCTCTCCCCAAAGCCAAGGTCAAAATTTTCTTTTTTCAAACCCAAAATTACAATCTTAGCTCAGGAAAATCAAGAAAGAAAAAGACAAAAAAAAAAAAAAAAAAAAAAAAAAAAAAAAGGAAAAAAAGATGCAGATTCGAATAAAGTGTAGCTGCAGTGCGGAGTCATGCCCAGAATGGGCAATCGTTGAATTACAAGGCGTCATCGAAGCCCAGCCCTCTTTGCAAGATCGCCTCCAGAACCTCGTCATCGGTCAACTTTGCCGACCTTCTTCCCAGGTTTAGTGATTTTGATAAAAAGTGGTGGATATTTTTCATTTTAGCGGAAGTAAATCAAAATTATTTCATTCATTCCGTAGATTTATAATAAGCATTTTAATAAAATTTTGAATTAAGATTGCTCACCTATAGCTGACTTCGTTGTTTTGCTTGCTTGTGCAGGAGAGCTACACTTTTACAGTTGGGTACCATGAACTGACAGGATCAAAAATGCCTCTGAAGAAGCCTCTGTTGGTGCTGAAGAAAGTGAAAATTATGGATGTTGATCAGAGCAGTGACAATCATTCAGCAGGGACAGAATTGGAAGTTGTTGGGATTATTCGGCACCGAATTTTGTTCAAGACTAGACCAAAAGCTCTAATATCTAGTAAGATTTTTTGCCTTGAATTATGCAAAGCTAATTTCTTTATTTCTGGAATCATATGTGGTAATAGATAGTGAGTATATCGGTTCCTGGGGGTTGCCGATGTAAAATTTAGAGCTCCTGGTGAAATTTTTTGAAAATGTGCGGTTTTTCGATAGAGATTGGGTGAGATTGAGAATGTTGTGCCAGACAATATTGTATTGTAGTCATCCTCGTAAATAGATTAGTGCTTGTGTAAAATCGAGAATTGCTTATGAAGGCTGCAAGATAGAGGTCTAAATATATCCTATAGTTTCTTGTTGAAACAAGAAGTGTGGATGATGAGAAGATCACATTCCTAACAACCATTAGCAACTTTAAATGGATTGTTTTTGTTTCTCGTATGTGATTATTTTAACATCTGTTTTAGGGACCATTTGAGTTTAATGAAATATCCATCTATTTTTATATGAATATGGTCCGTCTACTGCACAATAGTTGTATGCTACAACCCTCACAAAGTTTTTGTTACATTTCTTGAATTAATCGTTGTGCATTATAAGTTTTACATTATAATGTATAAGTTTGTGTGTGTTTATAACAAAAAGATTTGAGAAATATAACCAAAACTTGTGATAAGTAACAAAAAAAAACTTGTTATCGGTTGAGACAGTTGTAACAAACCACTACATTATAATTTTGAGACTGCTGAGGTTCTAAATACAGGTTCTTTTAAGCTGCATTCTGTATTTAAGAGGAAGTAGAATGTTCTTACTGCCCTTGATTAGCACAGTACAAAATCAATAGCTTGCGACCTTATTGCATTATGTTGGAATTGTTGGGTGGGCAAACAAAGTCCCAAAGTCCCACATTGGTTAGAAATGAGGAAGATCATGGGCATATAAGGATGGACATGTATCTTCATTGGTATGAGGCCTTTTGGGTATAACCCAAGAGCAAATCCATGAGGGCTTAGGCCCAAAGTGGACAATATCATACCAATGTGGAGATAAGTGGTGTCCAAGGTTCCTTACAAGTGGTATCAGAGCCATGCCCCGGAGTTAGCCATGTGGATGAATCCTCGGAATACCGAACAAAAAGGTGGTGAGCCCCGATCGTGATCCGTGAATGTGCTCGGTTAGATAGGCGGTGTGCTTCGGTCTTCATGGACGTGTCCTAATCCAAACACAGTGAAGAGGAGTTGGCCTAGGCTAGAGTGGACGGACGAATGATCGTTTGAGGGGAGGCTCGGTGGTCCTTTGTTCGAGGGGAGGATTGTTGGGTGTGCAAACAAAGTCCCAAAGTCCCACATTGGTTAGAAATGAGGAAAATCATGGGCATATAAGGACGGACATGTATCTTCATTGGTATGAGGCCTTTTGGGTATAACCCAAGAGCAAATCCATGAGGGCTTAGGCCCAAAGTGGACAATATCATACCAATGTGGAGATAAGTGGTGTCCAAGGTTCCTTACAGGAATAGACTTTGAATAATGGGTAGTTGTTCAATTACTAGCTTTTCGTTTTATAATCATCTAGCTTGTTCATAAATCTTTTAAGAACAATGTTAAGTTAATCCAAAAAGACGATGTCCATTGTATTATACTATGCTTCTTCCTTGCTTAGAAGATAAATCAATTTACGAGTATTCATTAGTGATGCATCTAGTTGTCTCTGCATCTGGCTGAATTAGTTTAAATCCATAAAAGTATACTGTATTATCATTTCAAATCTTACGCAGTTCTTTACTTGTGCTGTTTTGATCCAGAACCAGAAGCTGTTGTGAAGGAAAGAGCTAATGCCAAGGATTCTTCAGTACTCATCAAGTAGTATGAGATTCATTTGCATCAGCAAATTGGAGTTGAAACAAGTGATTTATACTTTTAGCTTATCTAAATGTATCAATCTGCAAACAAGCCAGTCTTCAAATATGATTCTGACACTCTTTTCTTTCATCTAGATTATTTATGTCTATAGTCATTTTTTTGGTGTGAGGGTCTTTATTTTATAAAATACTGATGTCTATTAAAAGACAAAAAAAAAAAAAAAAAATCCAAAACAGATTCCAATTCATTAATCGGAAAAAAACTCGATTGTCAATCCGAATTTTTTTTTTTTGGTCTTTTTAACGGGCAGTCGAATTTTATAAAATAAAAAACGAATTCAATACATTGAAAGACAATAAAAAAAATTACAATTTTCAATTAATTTATATATATATATATTTGACAAACATCCTTATTTTATAAAATGCCACTCATATGAGAATAAATAAGATGGTCTGTCTATTGAAGCTTATAGAAATCCTGTAAGGAAACCTAGGACATCACCTATCTCCACATTGGTATGATATTGTCCACTTTGGACCTAAGTCCTCATGGATTTGCTTTTGGGTTATACCCAAAAGGCCTCATACCAATGAAGATACATGTCCATCCTTATATGCTCATAATCTTCCCCATTTCTAACCAATGTGGGACTTTGGGACTTTGTTTGATCCAACAATCCTCCCCTCGAACAAAGGACCACAAAGGACAACTGAGCCTCCCCTCAAACGATCATTCATCCGTCCACTCCATGAAGACCAGAGCACACCGCCTGTCTAACCGAGCACTCACGGATCACGATCGGGGCTCACCACCTTTGTTCGGTATTCCGAGGATTCATTCACATGGCTAACTCCGGGGCATGGCTCTGATACCACTGTAAGGAAACCTAGGACATCACCTATCTCCACATTGGTATGATATTGTCCACTTTGGGCCTAACCCCTCATGGATTTGCTCTTGGGTTATACCCAAAAGGCCTCATACCAATGAAGATACATGTCCATCCTTATATGCCCATGAAATCCCTTGTATATTTTTGTTGCAACATTGTTCAAGGAATCAAGATTCTATCACAAAGTAAGGAGACAAGTGTGCAAAAATAGAGCCATGAATATTTCAAATGTAGCCCTTCACATGGGTTTTGCCCATGGAACTAGAATCAATCTTTCAAGAATTAAAGACTATTTGAAACTTAATGTGAATCATAATTTATTTACAGAAGCTACAAAAAGCAGAACATATCAGCTGTGATTTAGTAATAGGGTAGCTTTTGAATCTCTAATCAAGATAAAGTCAGCAGATACATTAAACATAGATAAAGCCATGGGAAGTGATTTGTATTTGATGGAATTGAGGAGTAGAGCAATGTCACAAACAACTCACAATCATATCGGGATGTGTTGTTAATCACATTAATCATGCATAATCCAAATAAATTAAAGTTACTAAATATGTAATTTTAGAACCAATTTACAATGTATGCCTTAAAATCAGTTATGTTGTAATACGGTTTATTATTTATTAATAAAAGACATTTGTTATCTACACATTGTTACATCCATATTTTATGTGTATGTCACGAGACATTATGTCAGATGAATATAATTAATACAAAACACGTTTGTGATTATGAAAGTCAACGATATTTATATATGTCTTAAGGCAGAAAGCAACTTTTTCATTTGTGCATCAAATCTTGGCGCGTGGCGACGCGCCAAAAAGAAGAGTGAGCGTTGCGACGGGCGTGTGTGTTCCCAGTTTCGCCATGGATATAATCTTTAATAAGAAAATACCACATTACCTCCTATATAAGCATAAATTCATCCCAAAACCTAAAAGGAAACCTCATAACATATTTTGGAGACCCCATAGCATAGAAGAACTTCTGGAGAAAGACAAGAACGAGTGCATCAACATGAGTTGGAGTTTGAAGCCAAAGACTGCAAATACGAGTTTCTTTCTTTTCTTTTCTTTTCTCTCTAACTTTATTGTTTATGAGTTATTGCTTTGTAATGATGATTATCATGTTTTTATTGAATATTATGAGCAGTTAATTCATTACATCTAGAGTTATAATGGATCCAAACATGTTTAATTAATTTATTTGCATATTTTTATTCTTTTGGGTTGATTATTGATTATTGATTTTTTTTTTAATCTTTGATTCTTATTTTATTTGTTTGGCCAACAATAGAATAATCTTGGTAAATCCTTAAGGAACTTGACAGAGGAAATATGGATTAGCAGTGCGAATAAAAGCGTGTGATTTATTCGTTGAATAGATTCCTCTGCATAATAGAAATATACCTAAAGGGCATACGTAGCCAATTATTAGAACTTGATCCTAATGAATTTTGTTTGAATTAATTAACATAGGTATATAGTTAATTTGTTTAAATTGAATATTTCTACCTGACCATCAAAAGAGGCTTGTAGATAGTTTAGTATTTTAGGTAAATAATTAACGACAACTAAACTGAATGGAAAATGACTGAACTCATTGTTTGTGTGCTTAGGTGAAGTTACAACTCTATGTTTTTCTCACGCATAAAGTTTATCTCCAAATTTTTTATTTGCTATAAATAAGAGAAATATTAATTCCCAGTGGGTTCGACATTCGATTAATAGTCACTGTATTATTTAAGCGATACGTGCGCTTGCGTACTAGATTTATAAAATCGCGGTAATGTATTTTATTGGTGTTATACTGTGGTCAGTCTATGCCCACTATCTCAACTGCTTATTGATTGGGATGGGAATTGTTCATTTGCATTTCACCTAGTACTTCTAAAGTTAATCTAAAACCGATTGTTATTATTTCTTGGTACTGGGTTATTTTTGGGGTTTTGATAAAGATAAATGGATATTCATTGTCCTTTCGTGTTAGGTGTCCGTTGAGTAGCTCTTGTTACAGGTTTGTTGACAGGAAGAGAGCCTGGATCGGATTTGCGTAGCCTCCCTATAGCGACTTATTTGGGTAATTCGAGGAACCCTAGGCCTCCACAACTCACGTTGATTTAATAATTCGCTGCTTTATTATTAAGAATAATCCCCTTTAAATAGAGAGATTTAAGAGTATCACTAAGTCTATTGGATATGCAATATCCTTATTAACAACTAATAACTATTCCTAAGTCTATTGGATATGCAATATCCTTATTAACAACTAATAATTATTCCAAATCTAATAGTAATTCCTAATCCAATCCCCTGTTAAAGCAGCAGTAATGTGCATGTATACATGCACCTAACATTTCGCTACTAAAAAAAAATCTTTAGCGTCGAAAAATATTGACGCTAAAAGAACGTATATTGGCGCTAAAGAATATTAGCGTCGAAGATTTTCGATGTAAATGTTCGACTCTAAAATGTGGACGAGAAAGACTATTAGCGTCAATATTTTTCGACACTAAAGTACAATATTTGGCGTCAAAATATTTTCAATGCTGAATTTTGAGACCTTTAGCGTCGAAAATAATTTTCGACACTAAACCTTTAGCGTCGAAAATTTCGACGGTAAATGTATTTTAGAATAAAAAATGAAAATTTATTTATTACCTTTAGCGTCAAATATTTCAACGCTAAATGTGGAATAATATTAAAATATAATATTATTTTATTAGTTTTAGCATGAATACTTCGACGCTAAATGATATTAAAAAATTATTTTATTACCTTTAGCATTGAAACATTTAGATTTTTTTGAAAAATATTATTATAATAAAAATAATTTTACTATTATTATAGTAAAATTATTTTTATTCTAATAATTTTTTTCTTATAGATTTAAAAATAAAATATAAAATATAAAAATAAATTAAATTTTATTAAATAAAATAAATACATAATGTATTAACAATCGATGCTGCTGTGAATGTTTATATAAATGAAAGTAACAATCATTGCTACTGTGATGGAGGGGCGGTCAAAACCGATGCAGACTGGCCAATTGAGGCCTCCAGCATATGCCTGAATGTCTTCATCTACTGGTCGAACTCTTGCATTTTCTTCTGGTTGTCCTCCTCGACCTGTTGTAGCTTCTCCTGAGTCTTCTTCGGCTCTTCTTTGGTATTGTCCAACTCTTCCTTGGTGTTGTCTATCTGTTCTTGAAGGCATAACTGATTAGGAGAAGAAACAATAGTCCATCCAGACGACGTCGGCTTCTTATGGAATAATACACAGTCATACTTACAAGCATCAATGGATTCATACCACATTCACATATCACACAATATTTTCTTTGCCTCATAATACAACTTAGGCGATTCGCTGCCAACCGGTAATATTTGGTCAAGTAAGTCTAGTATCATATCAATACTTTTGTTGGTTATTTTGTTCATCACTTTAATGTGTAATAGTTTCACAACGAAATTCAAGATCGACATCCCAACACCTTAAAATGATATTTTTTTTTATGTTTCCTCAAGTAGTTGACTAAACAAATTTTGATCATTTTCATTTATCACTGGCATGTCACCGCCAACACTATGACTGACTTGTGGACCTTGTAAGTCGCACGAAACATCAGTTATCTCTTCGTTTGCATGTTGATTATAACTACCACTCCCTTCACCTGATTCAGTAAACAGTGATTGAGAATTATACTACTCACTATAATAAATTCACGTACGGTAAGTTGATGATATTCTCGACATGTATAAATGATTGAAAACTTCATCTAGCCATTTTATTTTTCCTATTTAAATAATTTGTACATGGACACCAAACATGACATTCTGCATCAATATAATGCTTTGCCGATTCCATAAACTCCATTACGGTATTCAACACTCAATCTATCCACCGAGCTCATCCAATTTCTATCAATTTCAACCAAATATCTAAATATAAAATATAATTATTAGACATTATATTAAATTCATCAACATCACCAATTAATTAATTATTTAATTTAAGCATACACATAATTAATTAATTAATTATAAAACAAATTAATCTTACATATATGTATCATAATCAACTAACAATAAATTAACTAGCTAACACAATGTATAAATAAAGATAATTATAAAAAATTAGAACCCTAATTTTTAATAATAAATATATAAAAATATAATTAAAAGACATTATATTTATTTTTATAAATATTAGAACCGTATTTTTTTAATAATAAAGATATAAAAATATAATTATTAGATATTATTTTTATTTTTATAATTATTAGACATTATAAAAAATTATATATTTATTTATATATTATAAAAATATAATTATTAAATATTATATTAAACTCATCAACATCACATGTTAAATGGTATAATTAATTAAATAGTTTAAGCATGGATATAATTAATTAATTACAAAACAAACTAATTAATCTCACATATATGCATCATAATCAACTAATAATAAAATAGCTAACTAACACAATAAATATAATGAAGATAATTACAAAAAATTAGAATCCTAATTTTTGAGAGAGATTAAACTTAAATTAAGTGATAGTGATTCAAATATAAAGAAAAATAAAGAGTTGTGGTTTAATAAAAGAAGAAATAGAAGTTCCCTTCTGAAAAATTGGAGTTTTGTTTTGTAGGAAACTTTTGAGAAAAAAGTTGTAGATAAAAGAAAGAGGAGAAAGAGGAGAGGAGAAAGAAGAATGTGGAGCGTCAGTGATTTTGGGGTTATAACAACCCTTTAGCATCGAATTTGAAATTTCGACGCTAATGTTACACTTTTAGCGTCGAACAAATTATTCAACACCAAAGGATCACCGACACTAGTGTCGGTAGTTATGTGTTGTAACAACACTTTAGCATCGAATTTAATATTTCAAAACTAATATTACGACTTTAGCATTGAAAAAATATCGACGTAAAATGTATGACTTTTAGCGTTGATATATTATCTTCGAGGTAAAAGGGTAAACTTATTAGCGTCGAAATATTTTTCGGCGCAATAGAGCTGATCATTTAGTGTTGAATATTGATTTTCAAAGTTGAAATATCTCTTTAGCGTCAAATTATTTTTTGAAGCTAAATTTTCGATAATAAAAGTAACATTTCTTCTAGTGTTTCGAGCTAACCTTTTTTTTTTTTTTTTGGTGAATGAAGAGATATTCATGACCAGTATCATCTGATCTTTGATGAATGTGTTGACTCCATTGATAAAGATGGTATGTATGCTGAAGAATTACGGACCGCTTTCGAGGATGATGATATTTTATATTGTGTTTTCTTATTATAATATTGATGTAATAAAAATTTGATAAATTTTATATTGAGTGTCGATACTTAACACAATCATTCTCCTTTATTCAGATTTAGGATCAAATATAAAAAGATATTCTAATTTAAGTACATATGTGGAGTTGGAAAATTTCAACATAAACCGAGTTGAGTAGAAAAAAATTATGAAGGATTTAATTGATTATTTTGTACAAGCTATTGTAGTAATGTAAAGTTATGTGGTCCTCAAGGGCGTGACAGTGATTTGGTAGTGTAGGGTTCAAGATCTCATATTGAGGTCTTTGGTTTGAATCCAGTGAGTGCGTTTCTTATAAGAGTCTGGGACAGCCGAGAGTTTTACCTACTCCTCTAAAACCCGAAATGGATGGTATGACAGCGGGACTTCCAACGATTCCAAAAAAAAAAAAAATGTAAAATTATGTGTATTTTTTATCTACCATTGAATGAGTTGTAGTCATGCACATGCAAAAGTTAAAATGTAGATATTTATTAGGAAATTATTCCATATTCTATTTTTTAAAAAAAATCAATTTAAAAAGCACTGAATTAAATGTAAAGTTCATTCATGATGTGGATTTTTCTTTTTCCCATAGTTTTTATATATGTAATTTATACATGAGTGGTTATTTACTTTCAAGCTTAAATTTGTAAGATAATATTTGACTGAAAGCTCTTGTGTACTCAACAAACCCTCAAAGCAATTGCTTTCATGTATCATGAATGTTGAAATTAGGGGTGGTAATTTGGGTCAGGATTCGTTTATTCGTTCGATTCGATTCGCTTTAAAGCGAATACGAGTTTGAAAAAATGGATTCGTTTAATAAATGGGTCAATTCGATTCGATTCGTTTTTTAAATGAATCGAATACGAATTTAAGCTCATTGATTCGTTTATTCGTTTATGATTCGTTTTATTATTTTTATTTACTAGTTCTTGTTAATTTTCAATTAAGATACGAGAAATTATAACTAATTATCATATAAAAAGTAATATTTTCAATATTTGGTAAAGTATTTTTTGTAAATATATTAATTATATATTTCATATGTATATATTTATGAAGAATTAATGCAAATCACGTGTGGTAAATTATTTTATTAAATAATATCATTTACTAAACGAATAAACGAATATTCGTATTCGATTCGTTTATCGAATACGAATCCATCATGTTTTGATTCGATTCGTTTAGGATTCGATACGAATTCGATTCGTTGATTCGTTTTGACACCCCTAGTTGAAATGCAAGAGTCAAAATAGTTCGATATGGTGTAAAATAATATCTTTTATTTTTATCTGGATAAATTGTCTTTGAATGATATAATAATGTTCCCTTCAATAATACACTAATCTTTTGAATTTAGTATGAATGAATATTATTTTCCTAAAATAATAATATTCTTCGGGTCTTTCGATCAATCGATAGATTTTTAGAAAACTGCTTTGGTTAAAATTCGGAACATGGTAATTAGTTTTTCTTTAATAAAATATAACTCAATATTTTTTATAATAAAAACATATAAATTTCAATCGGATTTTCTTCAAAATTTGAAATTATAATTAATTTTCTGAACCACAAGATCCTTAACGAATATGATCCATAAAAACACATTGGCTTGGATAAACACTCTTGTATTTTTGTTCAAAATGGGCCGAAGTTTTTCATTCATTTCACAATACGATAATAAAATGTCGTTTTCGTATGTTTGGATGCTCGTATAAGATGCTGGAAACATCTGTTATAGTGATATTGGTATTTCAGAAGTGGAGACAAGATTGGATTTGAACTTTAACATGAGGACCAAAATGGAATATTAATTTGAATCAGAAGTGGAGACAAGATTTTATTCTAAAGATATATATTTTTTTAAAATAATATTAATAAGTTAAATATTTTATTATTAATAATATTATCAAAAATTATAAAATCGACACCAAACTTGAATATAAACAGCCCACATGTAATTGATTTTACTTGTTGGTTCTTGTTTCTAAGAAACACTTCCAAATTATGCCTAGCAAGACAAATTTGATCATTTAGCTAGTTTTCGACATAATATTAGACAAAAGAGTAACAAATCGATGTGGCATGGATATACTTATTTTATGATAAGAATAAAAATATTTATAACAAAATATTTATATAAAAAATTCGCTTTAATCAATACATCAGAGAAATTTCTCAGTAATTAACAGATGACAATTTTATAAACATGAATTGTAATAAAAATTTGTAGCTCAATTTTATCTTTATGTTTATTAACTTAGGTGTAGCATGCACCTAAAAAATCATTGATTGATGTAATTTAAAGAAATATTTTTTTAACTTTGGTAACTGTTTCACGTGATAGTCAAAGATAAACTAAAAGTGTCAACTTAAAGAATTTGAATCCAAATCTTTTTTCTCCTCAATTTTTTTAATATAATGTTAAAATTTAATTACTTATTATAGGTGTTTAGAATTAGTCATGTCATCAGGGACACGTGTCGACATGTAATTGAATCTTCCTCAACACGCCTCCTCGATGAAACTGCTACAAGCAAACATAGATCCACTAGGAGGGTGACACATGTCAAGGTACTATTTGGACTTGACTCTGAAATAATATTACTTCGGAATATAGAGACCTCTGGAGAAACAAAGATTTGACAAGAGTAATCAGGGCCCAACCCCGAAGTGACGTTACTCAGAAGTAACGTCACTCCAAGGTCATTCCATTCCGGAATGGAGAGAACTTCGAGCTGAGTACATCGAATGCACTCCGACTTTGATATCAATACCCTGGAGTACATGATGTCACATACATCATCATATGAGACTAATGGACTTTAATGACAATCCACTTATTTTAGCATGCAAACATGCTTTAACATGCATATTAACTAGTGTGATTACACCTAATGTCATATTAGAGCATGTATCATCTCAAGTGTACACCATGCATTTGAAGAGCATTGTATTTATGGACAATTGTCAGACAAGAGTTGACACCTACACACGTATGGCCCTCTATAAGCTAAAAAGCTTATACATAACAGGTCGATTGGAAGAATCCACTACTAACGAGGACAATTAGAGCAAAAGCATATGGCACATTACATTGTAATTAGCCACTTAATCACAAAATTAAAAGAAATGCTAGATCCTAACCAAAATACGCGTCTGTATACGCCAAAGTTACAAAGAGCTTCCAGAGCAAAGTTCAGGATTCAATTAGACTTTTTACAAGTCAGGCCCAACAAATTGAAGATAACAAACACCCTTTCTCTATCTCACTTTTACTACACACTTATAAATTTTTATCTACTAATTACCAATCACAAACTATACAAATCTCAACCTAACACCTAATTAGGAAAAAAATATATTTCAACTTCCTAACTGATTTTTCGAATAATGAACTTCATTGAATAATAACATACGAATCCTTAATTTTTTTTAAGTTTTCAAAGATAAGATTGTAGTTTTCTGATTTGTATCACATGAGTTCTTGATATGAAAGGTTGGCATTGAAACGAGACAAATCGTGATTTGCCAATTCCAGCCCGTCTTGTTTATACAACCGAGATAATAAAAAATCATCATAATCAGGTCCTATTTTTTTTTAGGCATCTCATTTTCAAATTATAACATGTTGAAACGAAAAGGGAAAAATTACTAACCAAATTATTCTGAGTGACCTTTAGTGCAATATGACTGAAATATTCTTCATTGACAGAGTTACATACCATACAAGTGTCTTGGTCATTCAATATTCTCTAGGTGTAATCTATTAATTTCTTCAATCATTCAGTGGTGGTCAAATCCTGAGATCAAGGACCTACATATAATAAATTGTCAATGCATGTCCTGATTTGTAAAATAATAAAAATACAGGGACTCAACATCCCACTCGATCAACCGCCACGTCGAAAAGAAATAGAACTCTATCGTAACCAAAGAGAAGTTTCTTGAAAAGACGTTAAGTAGCTTCTCGTTATTTTCCAAATGCGCTCTGATTGATTCGTCGTCGTTTTCTGTCCTCTCTTATCTCTCTCGTCTTTTTAAAATCTTCAATGCGAACCTTCTAGAATCACCATAATCAAATCCTCAAAAAAAAAAAAAAAAAGAGAAAATCCTCTGAATCAAGTACCGACTCATTTATTTTGCTCTATCAATGGCTTCGACTCCGGCGGCGGAGGAGCAGAACGGATGCTCGTCGGCGACGACTGCAGCCGGCGAGTCTCAACGTTCCACGCCGACGCCGTTTTTGACGAAAACTTATCAGTTAGTTAACGATCAGACGATTGACGACGTTATTTCGTGGAACAAGGACGGATCTACGTTCGTCGTTTGGAATCCTACCGTTTTCGCTAGAGATTTGCTTCCTAGATACTTCAAACATAATAATTTTTCTAGCTTCGTTCGTCAACTCAATACCTACGTAAGCAAAATTAATTCGAATAATAAATACATATCTTTTTTACTTTTTGCGCTTTTTTATTTTTTTTTTTTAAATTACAGGGATTTAAAAAAGTAGTACCTGATCGGTGGGAGTTTTCGAACGCCTGCTTTCGCCGAGGCGAGAAACAGCTTTTGCGCGAAATCCAGAGGCGGAAGATTCAGTCATCGACGACGGCGTCGGGGACTCCGGTTACCGTAGCCGTTGCGACGGCGGTTCCAGTGTCGAAACCGATGGTGTCGCCGTCGAATTCGGGGGACGAACACGTGATTTCAGCGAACTCGTATCCAGTAACTGTAACGGGTCACACGTGCGGAGGCGGTCACACGTGTGCGGAGATAATCGAAGAGAACGAGAAGTTGAGGACAGAGAATGTTCGGTTGAATAAACAGGTAAGGGAGATGAAGAATCTCTGTAACAATATATTTAGTTTGATATCTAATTACGCGAGCGGCGGCGGAGGCATCGGAGGTCAGGCGGCGACGGAGCTGTTACTGAGGAAGCGGTGTTCCGGCGAGCGAGAGGAGGAGGAGGATGTGTATACGAAGTTGTTCGGCGTTCCGATCGGTGCGAAGCGCGCGAAGGAAATCGACGGTTTTGCTTCGTCATCTTCATCGGAGCAGATGAAATCTGAGCCGTTGGATTATCAGATGAGTGGTGGTGATCATCAAGAAACGCCGTGGTTACGGCATAGCCACCACAGGGCTAATCAGAGGGTGTGTAATTAACAGGATTAGGTACCTTTAGAAGCTTAGATTGATCGGATCAGAGCAGACACGTGGAATTCAATTGTGACACGTGATTTTATGACCCAGTCGGGGTGGGCCCAGGTTTTGTCTTAGAAAAAACTCATTTGAGAAATAATAAATAAATAGGTGTAATATTTTATTATTATATTATTACTATTTTATTTTTTATTGAAAAATATTGAAAAGTGATATTTTATTATATGAAATATTATGATATAATATTTTTAATATTAATAGTAGTGTGGATATATTAATAAATAAATATAAGTTTTTGTAATAAAATTTGTTATTATAAAGAATTAACAGTAAAATATTATATCTTAATATTTTTTTTATCTCAATATATGTTATATCTATTTATTATTTATGAATTAATAAAATGATAATAATAGTAAAAAAAAAGGATAGTATGTATCGGTCAGTTTCGGTTGGTTAATCATTGATTTTTTTAATCGAATTGAAATTATTTGATTAGGTAAATGATCAACCGATTTGACAGTATGATGACACATAACGATTAACCAACCAAATCCTTAATTTTTGGTCGATTTTGGTTAATTCGGTTATTAATCAGTCCATAATCTCCACAAATAAAATAATTAGTCATTATAAATAACACAGTTTAAATTAATACAATCATACTAGTCAGAATCTTAACAAATAACAATGCACAATAACATATTAATACAAATTTAAATTTATCAAAAAGATAAATAGATAAATGTTTAACAACAGAAGATAAATTTATATTCATCAAAAAACAGTTTACAGCTACCCTCAATAGAGGTAGATGGTAAATGTTTTAATTTCGTTTTAATTGCAAATATATAAAAAGTCAAAATAGGGTTTGTAATCGGTTAATTGGTTGGTTGGGTTGTATAAATCTTATAACCTTAACCGAACCGAAAAATCGAAAAAGTTAAAAATCTTAATTGAAAAATTGATTTAATCACAATAACCAAACCATTAATATAAAAAAAAAAAAAAAGGATCAAAATGATTCGATTAATCGATTAAAATTAATTAATACACACTCCTATATGGAATGTCAAAGTTGCTTAAGGGGAAGGGGAAGAAAATATGGGAAACGTGTGTTAGAAGAAATTAATAATGGTATTTCACTAGAATTAACATCAAAATCTTCTTGAATTATATTTTAAGTCGTGTAATAAAATTTCATCATACTTTTGGAAGCTTCATATCTATGACTTGTGAAATTTAAGTAAATATGAATATGATTTGTTTAATAATTATGTTAAAAATAACGAATATGCTTTGTTTAATAATCAGGTTAATTTTGTGTTTGACACGTTTAAAAAATGATTAGCAATAATTATCTAATTAATATGATTATACGATTAATAAACGTGTGGTGAATAAGTAATTATGTTGACATGATTATATCGATATCATTATTATCATAAATAATAAATAATGGTGCCCTAAACCAATTGCTTCCATTGCAAGGTTTCCAATTACATGGTCATGATTTGCGGCTCCAAAATATCGTTCCACATACATCTCATTTTCACATTTAAATATTTTTGTTAACAAATTCACTTTAATTACAAGAAAGTTCAGAGGCTGTGTTTGGTATTGTTTTAGAAACTTGTTTCACGTTTTTCAAAAACAGAAATGAAGGAAGAAAAGCTAAGTAAAGTTTTTGTTGTTTCAGTTTTTGAAGAAGAAGAAGAAAAAGAAAAAAAAGCTTGATGTAAAAAGATAGCAAAAGCCGCCATAGATTTTCGCTATTCATTTCTTTACGGGAAATTGTTAAATAAGTTCTATAAAATTAGGCGCCATTGAAAGCGACGATTGACGCGCAATCTCTCATTGGTAGTAACGGAAGTCGAGAATGAAAGCTTAGATTGGAGATTTTGTTGAACCAATTAGCACAAAGTGATGACTCGAGGTAATATTCTCCTATTAGGGCAAGGTCACTATTAAAAAAAAAAAAAAAAAAGGAAAGTGTTTTTAGGGTACTCTTTAAGAATTCATTTTTGGAAAGTTTTTATGGAAAAAAAGAAAAAATAATTAATATTTTGATAATTTTTTACGTTTCCTAAAAAAGTGATGTGAAAATTTTCAAAATATGAATTCTTAATTAGTACTCTTATGACACTTATGAACATGACCCAAAAAAGAGTATAGATCTAATGGCGGAGGCTCGGCCAAATCATTATAGGTTCTCAAGAGAATAATATTATGTTAGTAGGATCGAGTCGCTATAGCCGATGAAGCCGACTCCAATACATAAAGAATGGAGAAATCTACACAAATTTCATCCCTAATTTGCGGCTCCAAAAGACTTTTGCTAATTTACTGTGGGAGTTTATAAAAACAGGACTTATTTTCCTGCTTTGGCGTCTATGGAGACTTGGGGAGAAAGGAATCAATAATATGATATTAAAGACTTTTTTAACATCTCATTCATGCCAAAATATTAATTTCATGATGTCAAATTTTGATTTTTACAAAAATAATAAAAATTCTTTATTTTATTACGAATATAATAATAAAAATATCTCATTAAAAACAATTTAAATAATATATGTTGATGGTGAAAATCAAGACATGATACATCAAACAGTTGGCCAATGACAATGATGGGATTCCCCTTTTCCA
Organism: Zanthoxylum bungeanum; assembly: GCA_019454045.1. Taxonomy (NCBI): domain Eukaryota; kingdom Viridiplantae; phylum Streptophyta; class Magnoliopsida; order Sapindales; family Rutaceae; genus Zanthoxylum; species Zanthoxylum bungeanum. Next base: position 45,647 of record SKCR01037372.1, on the reverse strand, counting down.
AAAGGGAAAGATATTCAGAAGAAGTGTTAGCCACTCCTCGGCTCGGCGGAAGTCTAGACACGGTCCCTCAGTTTTAGACCGACCGTATCGTATGCTTCAACACAACTTCAATAAAACCGACCACGTCAATTCCTCGGCTCGGTTCAGGCCTACTTTGCTCCCTTGTTAGTAATTCGAAGAGCTCGGACAACCCAAGAAAGGGCCAAAGTGACTCGGTAGGTTCGGCAGATGATTAGGCCAACCACTTAACAACCGACAGAAGCCTTGAGATTGTAATTTCCCTTTACAAGTGTCATCTCCCGGAAACACCCACCAAACGGTCATCATCACTAAATACATGTGTCAGTGAGAAGTCAAACTGATACGATGGGATGTCAGAGAGCAGATTCACTTTCGGCAAGAGCAGGCCTAGGGCAGCGATTGTGGACAACAGAACCTGGGCGACGCCGTTCCTTGGCTCGCGGCCTAGTTGGGAAGTACTAAATAACATGGAGTCGCCACCCGGTGTGAACCGGGACAAAGATTTAAGGCCGCACTCACCCCTCGCAAGGGAGACCTCAAACCGTTGAGTTCGGAATGGTCCCTTACTTATGTCACTTGTAATAAAAGGATTTATGTGATAATTTAACCAGACTTAAATAACATTTATTTCCAAAGATATCATGCTTCTAAATTCATATGCATACATCAACAAGTTCATCACAACATGCAACATCACATGGCAATCTCATGAACATATTTCAATCCTATGATATGGAAAACTAAGAACAACATAATCATGCTTGAGTATTATCTCATGAACCTATTAACCAAATAACATGCTAACAACCTAATCATGCTTGAATACAAATAATACAGTTGGCTATATAACACAAGAAAGATCAACCAAGAGGCAATTATGCATGAATATGATAAGACAGACTCAGTTCAGTGTGTGCGCGTTCGTTTAGCGTTCGTAAACGCCTTCGAACGGTAAACAGAAGGTTCGCGTTCGTATGGCGTTTGATAACGCGTTCGAACGGAAATGAAACAGAATGCTCGCGTTCGTATGGCGTTTGATAACGCGTTCGAATGGAAATGAAACAGAATGCTCACGTTCGTATGGCGTTTGTAAACGCGTTCGAACGGAAATGAGACCTGATGCATGATAAGGCAAAAATGCATGCGCGTTCGAGTTGCGTTCGTAAACGCGTTCGAACGGGAACAGACCTGATGCATGAAATGGGACGCAATACATAAACGACAAAATAAAGGGGCGCGGCGAAGTACTGCCGTAAAGGTGGCCTTTTGGGGGCTCTTGATTTCTCAAAGAGAGGACCTTTAGACCAATGTACTAAGCCCATGCGCGTCACATCACATCATGCATACAAACATAAAGACAATCATACTATTCTAAGTATGTCCGATTGAACGTGTCTTGCATCCAACCGAACACACATCAACCGGCGCGGCAAAGCATCGTGGTAAAGGGGCTTTAGCCCCTCCCCATAGGGGATCTCACATCGCACTTACTAAAACCATGCGCTCGGTTGAATCATGCATACGAAAATAAAGACAATCATATCAAACTAGGTATGCTCGATTGAACGTATCTCGCATTCAACCGAACACACATCAATCGGTGCGGCAAAGCGTCGTGGTGAAGGATTTTAACCCCTCCAATTAGGGAACCTTTCATCTCACTTACTAAGCCCATGCACTCGATCATATCATATGAGAATAAGCAACATACAGAATTTTAATGACAAGAAATAAATGAACCAAAGCAACACAACACAAGAGAAAGTGCCGTTAACTCAAGTGGTACGTGGAGTTGTGTCCCATGTACAGACCGCACTACCGTCCATTCGGATTCGGCTACGAAATTTACGTCTGGGTTTCCATCCTATATACCACAAGAGACAACACTCTTCCATTCATCCAATACCCACAACACACATCATACACACAACAAATGCCGCAAGTATTGAAAATATAATCAAAGTAAATGACCAGAAATTAAATAAGAATAAGTGTGAAAGATACCCTCAGGTCTAACCTTTTAAATCACCTCTCGGATGTACGGTACACGATCGTCGGAAGGGTGGATGCTTCGCAACTCTCCCGGTTCACTGGTTCACTGTTCTCGTTCGTTGTCTTACTGTTTTGAGTCGTCGTTCTCCGTCTTTTGCTATTGTTTCCTTGTGGTTTCACTGCCGTTTCCTCTTTATCTTTTGCTTATTGTTTTTTTGGGTGTGTTCCTCCTACTAGAGACTAGGGTTGAAAAGGTTGGTGAAGGGTTCTTTTTATAGGCAAAGGGTTAGGTTTGACAAGGAAAGAGATTTGATTTGGTTTGGTTAAGGGAAGTCAAAGATTGAGGGGGGACAAATCTTGGCTAGATAGGGAAGGTTGAATATTTGATTGGCTTGGATTAGGAATACAATATTTTAAGTTTGGGAATAATCTTATTAGATTGGGAATATAATTGGTTGATTGATTTTAATTAGGCATGATTATATTTTGATTTAGTATGTGATTTGTTTAATTTAGGCATGATTTTAGTTTAAGTTGGTAATTATTATCTTATTAGTTAATGTTTTAATTAATATTTATTTATTTAAATTGGGATGTGTTTTATGGGCTTTGGGGGGCTAATTGGGCTGGATGTGAGGCTAGCAGCAAAACCAGAATTACCGACACCGTTCGAACGCTTCCTCGAACGCGGCACGAACGCCCGCAATCCGTTTGACGTTCGAACGTAAACACGAACGCAGCACGAACGAAAACAGTGAACCTTGTTTATTCTGAATTTCCCATTCCGATGTCCGTTTCCCGTGACCTCCGTGACTTAAAAGGTAGTGTCTCCAAAATGAGACTCATCATAGGGACTTATATGTAAAAATGCAGTGCCTACAGTCGCCCCCACTTTGATGGGACTTGTGTAATATGCAACAGTGACAATCCTATCAAAGTTATGCAATGCATTTCTACTTACCTGGCTCGCCAGCTGCCACTTGACTTACCATGTGTTGAGTTGATTTGGGTGGTGAGGTGCTGCGACCCCTGGTTCATTCCCGAACCGTGTTGTGATGTGGTCCATTCCCGAACCGTTGCCGTAAGGTGTTCATTCCCGAACTGTTATCGTGAGGTGGTCCATTCCCGAACCGTTACTGTGAGGTGTCCATTCTCGAACTGTTACTGTAAGGTGGTCCATTATCGAACCGTTACTGTGAGGTGTTCATTCCCGAACTGTTACTGTGAGATGTCCATTCCCGAACTGTTACTGTGAGGTGTTCATTCCCGAACTGTTATCGTGAGGTGGTCCATTCCCGAACCGTTACTGTGAGGTGTCCATTCTCGAACCGTTACTGTAAGGTGTTCATTCCCGAACTGTTACTGTGAGATGTCCATTCCCGAACTGTTACTGTGAGGTGTTCATTCCCGAACTGTTATCGTGAGGTGGTCCATTCCCGAACCGTTACTGTGAGGTGTCCATTCTCGAACTGTTACTGTAAGGTGTTCATTCCCGAACTGTTACTGTGAAATGTCCATTCCCGAACTGTTACTGTGAGGTGTTCATTCCCGAACTGTTATCGTGAGGTGGTCCATTCCCGAACCGTTACTGTGAGGTGTCCATTCTCGAACTGTTACTGTAAGGTGTTCATTCCCGAACTGTTACTGTGAGATGGTCTTACATGAACTAGGAAGAAAGAAAGTAAAAGTCTTTGAACGCTTCCTCGAACGCGGCACGAACGCCCGCAATCCGTTTGACGTTCGAACGTAAACACGAACGCAGCACGAACGAAAACAGTGAACCTTGTTTATTCTGAATTTCCCCTTCCGATGTCCGTTTCCCGTGACCTCCGTGACTTAAAAGGCAGTGTCTCCAAAATGAGACTCATCATATGGACTTATGTGTAAAAATGCAGTGCCTACAGTCGCCCCCACTTTGATGGGACTTGTGAAATGTGCAACAGTGACAATCCTATCAAAGTTATGCAATGCATTTCTACTTACCTGGCTCGCCAGCTGCCACTTGACTTACCATGTGTTGAGTTGATTTGGGTGGTGAGGTGCTGCGACCCCTGGTTCATTCCCGAACCGTGTTGTGATGTGGTCCATTCCCGAACCGTTGCCGTAAGGTGTTCATTCCCGAACTGTTATCGTGAGGTGGTCCATTCCCGAACCGTTACTGTGAGGTGTCCATTCTCGAACTGTTACTGTAAGGTGGTCCATTCTCGAACCGTTATTATGAGGTGTTCATTCCCGAACTGTTACTGTGAGATGTCCATTCCCGAACTGTTACTGTGAGGTGTTCATTCCCGAACTGTTATCGTGAGGTGGTCCATTCCCGAACCGTTACTGTGAGGTGTCCATTCTCGAACTGTTACCGTAAGGTGTTCATTCCCAACTGTTACTGTGAGATGTCCATTCCCGAACTGTTACTGTGAGGTGTTCATTCCCGAACTGTTATCGTGAGGTGGTCCAGTCCCGAACCGTTACTGTGAGATGTCCATTCTCGAACTGTTACTGTAAGGTGTTCATTCCCGAACTGTTACTGTGAGATGGTCTTACATGAACTAGGAAGAAAGAAAGTAAAAGTCTTCCGGGAAAGCCACCCAGAGCAGAAAATGAAGACCTCGCCCAAACACTCAGGGATGCGTTCAACGAACCAGGCGTCGGGAAAATGTATTGTCGAATGAGCACCGACGGAGCACCCGGTTCAACAGACCCTGTGATCCAGCTCGGAAACCTTGGGATCAAGTTCAGATCGAAGGGTCCCAATGGAGCGCCTGATGCAGGAGCCAGCTTGAGTGTGAAGTTTACAACTCTGGCATATGTATCGGGAGTTTCCAGAGCTCGGATCGGAAAATACGGTTGGACCGCGAAGCAAAAGACAGAAGAAAAACAAATGTAAAAGCCTCTCTTAAAATGTCCCGCAAAGAGTTGTAAGAATGGCAGTATGTCATTTAATATGAATAAAACTCTTTTTTTAAGAAACGTGCACATCTTGCTTGTTTGTTAATTAAATGTGAAAGTTGTTTTCATTATTTTTTTGACATGCTCGATGCGAATGTAATGATTCGAGGTCAGAAAAGACACCAAACTCGTGGCACGCCAAACACATGTGTCATTATCAAACCCCCGGGTGAAGTACGTCGACCTGGCTCTTTTCATTTTAAGTGGGAGATACTACAAGGGATGAAGTACATGAAGGAGCGCGTGAACCCCTCGTGGTAGGATCAGACTCCCGAGGCCGGAGCGTAACTACCCCATGACTTGCATCCATGTCAAAACTCGGGGATGGATTTGTTCCGCTGGGGCCTCTGTGTACCATTGGCTCGGGGCTGGATTCGTTCCGCCGAGGCTTCATGGTGTCAAGGCTCGGGGCTGGATTTTTCCCGCCAAGGCCTCTGTATGCCATCGGCTCGGGGCTGGATTTGTTCCGCCGAGGCTTCATGGTGTCGGCTCGGGGCTGGATTTGTTCCGCCGAGGCCGTTGAGAAATTAGGAATTATGTTTTGGGGACCTCTGACAGGACGATGTTCTGAGGCATCCGTGCTGTTATTTACACTTGTGATTTTCTCGTTTGTGGTATATGCTAAGTCACCCCCGCATTTTACCAATTTTTTTATAAACCTTTGTTTTTGTTTTTTGCTGGTCTGGTAAGGGGACGCCCGCGCCAGAGTCAGTAGAGCCTCGAATGTTGATTTGTTTCCCTTCCGTATAAGTCTCGGAGATTATTCGGTTCGGGGCTGAATTTCGTTCTTTCGAGATCGTGCAATTATTCGGCTCGGGGCTGGATTTCGTTCCGCCGAGAGCATGAGGTTATTCGGCTTTGGTTCAGATTTGTTCCATCAAAGACCTTAAGTACTTTCATCAGCTCGGGTTTGGGGTGACTCCCACCGAGTCTGATTCTTCAGACTGGGGATGTATCATTCCCCCAGGTTCAAGTACTATACTCAGCTCGGGTTTGGGGTGATTCCCACCGAGTCTGATTCAGGCTTAAGTGGATTTATCGTCAGCTAGGAAAGAAAAGTGTTCATTCTACGGCCAGGTTCGATGATGATTGGATTTGAAATCGAGACGTCAGACTCAGGGTCGACAAAACAGATTTCAGCTTTAGTTATAGATACCTCGGGGACAAAGATAGGAACTTCAGACAATCGCTCCTCAAAGAACTAAGAACATGGGTACAGTGGTCGTGGGCTCGGAATATCGACTTTGCTCGGGAAGAAGAGTGAAAGAAGAACTAAAGACAGTAGCAGAGTCATTGACAGACGGACGATCTAAAAACAGTCAGAGAATAAGACCTGATTACATGTGCAATGGTGTCTTCTTCGTGGTTCCAAAACAGCCACCAGCGAGGGTGAAAGGTTCAACAACTTTTTTTATAGTTCCCGGCATCAACTCATAAACTCGTTGATACCGAGAACTAGGTGATAGATGTTGATGGTGAAAATCAAGACATGATACATCAAACAGTTGGCCAATGACAATGATGGGATTCCTTTTTTCCAAAAGGGAAAGATATTCAGAAGAAGTGTTAGCCACGCCTCGGCTCGGCGGAAGTCTAGACACAGTCTCTCAGTTTTAGACCGGCCGTATCGTATGCTTCAAACAAATTCCATAAAACTGACCACGTCAATTCCTCGGCTCGGTTTAGGCCTACTCTACTCCCTTGTTAGTAATTCGAAGAGCTCGGACAACCCAAGAAAGGGCCAAAGTGACTCGGTAGGTTCGGCAGATGATTAGGCCGACCACTTAACAACCGACAGAAGCCTTGAGATTATAATTTCCCTTTACAAGTGTCATCTCCCGGAAACACCCACCAGGCGGTCATCATCACTAAATACATGTGGCAGTGAGAAGTCAAACTGATGCGATGGGATGTCAGAGAGCAGGTTCAATTTCGGCAAGAGCAGGCCTAGGGCAGCGAGCTTAGTAGATAAAGAAGATTCACGTGGAAGACTCTGCAGAATATGGAACAGTAGCCGCCTCAGTTTTGCCGCTTCAAACTTAGTATATATATGAGGAGAGGTTGTAAAAAGAGAGGGAGGGAGAGAGAGAGACACTCAGGGAGAGAGCTTTGTAATTCCCTTTGTAAAACAGCTCGGCTCGCATATTGTCCTACCACAAACAGGTCGGCCTCAGCCCATTTAATTAGTAAAACACCATCTATTTTGTGACCGTGGACGTAGGCTGGGTTTAACCCGCCGAACCAAGTTAACTTCCTGTGTCAATCCACATGTTTCTCCCTCTGCCAAAGTTTGCTTTTGGTTGTCCTCATAACCAAACAAATTCACTGCTGAAGGAAGGTTGAATCCTGGGGACAATACATTTCTGTTATTGTCCCTGAGACGAAAATCAGCCGTCAATAATATTTTAACAAATTTCAAGAATATAATATTAAATACTTTTTTAACATCACATTTATTCAATAATATTTGGATGGACAAAAAGTATGCCTGCATTTTCCAATAAGGTTGTTTACTTCATAAAAAATGAATAAAAATGAGAATGAGAATGAGAATGAGAATGGGGCCCACAAATTTGGGAATGAGGAATGAGAATCTCATTCCCACCACCAACATGGGAATGAGATTCCCATTCCCATTATTGATAGGAAATTATAATATTATCCATAAGATAATTAATTAATATTAATTTATAAATAATAAATAAAATGTATTAATAATTAATCAATAATTAATAACAAATAATATTTTCCATTTTAATAAAATAATAATTTAATAAAAAATATTAATATTTAGTAATTTAATACATTATAATTAATTAATAAAGTAATATTTAATTTATAAATAATAAATAAAATAAAAAATAATTAATAATCAAAATATTTAACATTTTAATAAAAGAATAATTTAATACTTAGTAATTTAATACATTAATAATTAATTAATACTAAATAATAAATAATAATAAAAACTATAAATCAATAAATTAATAATAAAATAATATTTAATATTTAATATTTTAATAAAAGATAATTTAACATTGAGTAATTTAATACATCAAAAATTAATAAATAATAAATTATATATAATTATAACTAAGGGTATTTTTGTAACTTTTTAACAATTCATTCTGATTATTGGACAAAGTAAACACATCAATGGTAATACTGCTTCATTCCGATTCTGATTCCTACAGTTAAGTAAACAACTTATTCTGATTCCGATTTACCATTCATATTCCAGCTCATTCCGATTCCATTTCATTCTGATTCAATCTCATTCCGATTACGAGTACATAAACACACCATATATGTTTATATTAATTAATTTAAGTCAAATTCGTTAAGGTTAGGTTCTAATATTGGCTACTCATGTTTTGCATATATATTTCTATCATGAAGGGAAATCTATTCAAATGAATTAGACCACGGCTATTATTCACACGGCTAACCCAAATTCCATCCGTCGAGTTCCTAAGGATTTATCAAGACTATTCTATTCTTGGCCAGACAATAAAAAATGCATTCAATATAGAAAATAATAAATAATAAATAACAAACCCAATGGAATAAAAAAATACAAATTAATTAATAAACATATATTTGAGATCCATTACAACCATGTATTAATGATTTAGCTACTCATAATAATAAATAAACTCATGTTAATCATTATTGATATAAAATAATGACTCATAAAAGATAAACTAGATAGAAAATGGAAGAAAGAACTCTTGTTTGCAGTCTTCGCCTTCAATCTCCAGCACCAATTAAAGCATTCATATTGTCTTACTCTAGGCATTCTTATATGCTATGAGACTCCAAAATTATGTTATAAGTTTTTATTTTAGGTTTTGGAACGAACTTATATTTATATAGGAGATCCGAGGGGTCTTTCTTTGATAAAAATTGGATTCAGGTCGAAATTAAGTCTACTTCTATATGTTGCGACACGTTGAACGTGCATCGCAATGCTCTTGTGCTCACTTGGCGGGTCGTGACACACCCAACTTGTTGCAATCTAGTTAAATTTCATTATATTCATATGTCGGGGCGAGCTTCTAGCATCAGTAAACGTATTTTGACTTTAAAATATGGCCCAAATGTGCTCCAAAATTGCCAATTCATCTCTCGTTAAGTCCGTTTGAGTAGAGATATAATTTTAACCTATAAAACACACCAAAAACACATCAAAACGTTGATACAACTCGAAATATCACACAAAACATTAAGATAGAAGGGCGGGAAATATATGTATATTAACTGCCCATCACACCCCCAAACTTAACATTATGGTAGTCTTCGAGCAAAACAAATTAAAATAAAATAAAATAAACCAACTAAAAATAAATTAACCTAAGCCAATTTCGTAATGATCACGATTGCATTTAGCGTATGCAACAAGTCTTTAAACCCATAGGCGGTCCTAGTGGACGAGTTATTATGGGTGGCAAAATGAATTGACGAATCGAATTTGTATCGAATCATAAACGAATCGAATCCAAATGTGATGAATCTGTATTTGATATGTTTATTAAACGAATCCTAATATCGAATCCAAATGTGATGAATCTGTATTTGATATGTTTATTAAACGAATCCTAATATCATGATAGTATTCGATTCGTTATTAAACTAATCGAATACGAATATTCGTTTAATCATGATATTATTCAATAACGTAAATTACCATAATTTATTTATATTAATTCTTCATAGATATATACATACAAAATACGTAATTAATATATTTACTAATAATAAATTATCAAATGTCGACAATATTTTTTTTTAATGATAATTAGCTATAATTTCTTAAATCTTAATTGAAAAATAATAATAAAAAGTTAAAAAATTAATAAAATGAATCCTAAACAAATAAATGAAAAAACGAATAAATGAGCTTAAATTCGTATTCGATTCGTTTAATAAACGAAACGAATCGAATTGACCCATTTATTAAACGAATATATTTTTCCAAATCTGTATTCGCTTTAAAGCAAATCGAATCAAATGAATAAATGAATCCTAACCCAGATTGCTACCCCTACGAGTTATAGTCTCGTGAGGGCTTACAGCGATGACATTTACAAATGTCATTCACATGCACATATAATCACACAAAAATATTAAAACACATAAAATAGTCCCGGTAATTACACATAATATTGTCCTCAAATGATGTCTACCAATGAAATCAAAAGAACCTTCAAAGTACCCAACACAACTCAAATCTAATTTCTTAAATAAATCATCTAAACCAGACTCACAGTGTATGTGTGTGACAAGGTCCAGTCACAACTCGAATCTTAAGAAAGCCAACTCAATGATTTATTTTAAAATTGGCATCTGTTGGGTCAAACCAACCTTAATATCTCAAAAGTTCTATGTATTTGCCTATTATGTGTGATATGATTTGACTGTCCTTTTTCTTTATCTTTTGACTCACCTACCATTTAAAGTAGCATTATTTCTCATATGGTCATAACACTCATCCATGGGTAGCTTCATGTTTATCAGTTATAAGCGGTTTATTTTTTTATTTTTTCAATTTTTTTTTTGCTATTTTCATCATTTTTTTTCAAAAGATTTTTTCTTTCTTCTGCTCTAGCCATACCATATGTAGGTGCTCAAAATTGGCACTACTACAAGGAAATTATTCTCACACATACCTCATAAGTGGAACTGATGCAAACAGTTGTAACCCCACTATGAGTGTGACACGTATTGTGCGACACGTATTGGATTACCTTCACACTAAGGGTAGATACCGGAATGACCTGTTTCAAAAAATTTAGGAAGACTTTGGAAAAATGTTACTCCGATGTTGCATCACTCCGAAACCCAAGAGGACCGAAATAATATTACACCAGAAACTCAGATAGCACACTGAAAATATCCAACATATGAACTATAATGTCCCAAGTACTTCGAAATATTCCGGACCAAGAATGATCCAGAAGATCATTCCAAAGTAACCTACAGTACGCCAAATGATATGATGTCACCCAAATCTCTCTACTTGACATCAGTCATGATGCATAAATACCTATGTCTGATATTTCTATAATGAATACCTCTGCCCAAGATTAACAAGTCATAATAGTAACATGATTACCTCAGCATGAGGAATTAATTAAATATACAAACCGACAAGTGTATTGTTACCTAATATTTCAGGATACACCATAATAGGTGTAAACCATGCATATTAATAAACCATCTCATCGTTGACACCTCCACCTAAATATCTCATATATAAACCAACGAACGTAAAGAAAAATAGACTTTTTTTTGAATAAAAACATGAAACATTAAAAAATAAATAGAAGATAAAGAAGAAGAACTAAAAGGGAACCCTTTTGTGCAGGCCCAAAGAAGAAAAAAAAAAGAATTTCCGCATCAAGCCTAAAAACTAAAAGCAGGTCTGTGACCAAACCAAGCCTATCGAACTGAAGGTATTTTTTTTTAATTATAATATCACTTATTTCACACACACACCATATATCAAAAATAATTACAAACATAGACATATATCTAAGCAAACAGTTATTCATCTTTAAATAATTTCTTCAACTGGTCACTTTGTTAACTATTGGGTCTTACTGCTAGAAACCTACTTTTAAGTTCTTACGAGTCTAACCTATATCACCTACTCAAGACATCAGATAAAAGTAAATTGGCATTAATCATTTATAAGATTTCATCCTAAAGTAAACACACTCATCATTAGACTCATGCTTTACTACCCGTGACTATTTTTTTTTTTATTTTATAAAAAAAAGCAGGAACTAACACTAACATGCACACCACCCTCAAACTTAAAATTTGCATTGTCCTCAATGTAAGATAAGCTTAAAGAAGACAAGAGTGAGGAACAACACTACCGTGCATGGGGTTGATCAGGCTCATCATGGTCAGAATTTGGCTGTGCGGGCTGTGTGGGTTGTGCTAGTACATGTATAGATAAACATGCAAACTATTACAAACGCAAATAGCACACAAAAATAAAATAAAACTAAAGTAAAAAAAATAAAATAAAATAAAAAAATAATGTGTGGGTTGTCTATCCGCTAACGCTAAGTTTAATGTCTTCAGTTAGAAGTGACCGCCCAAACTTCAAGGTTGCTCCAGTTCATGCAATGGATTTGTACCCGCATCCTGTTAGGGTTGATGTTCTAAGCTCTAAGTCTATTGTATTCCCTGTAAATACTTATGTAAATATTTTATTATGAATAAAATACATAATTTCTTTAATATATCTTCTTTTATTATATGGTAAAGACTTACATAACCATAGAATGATTAGTTATGATATTGTTGCAAAAACATCACAATTGTCATTGATTTTTTTTATAATAGTATCATTCTTAAACTGTTCATGGTCAATGTTTACAATTGCTTGGACAGTAAGTAAACCCGCAGAGACTGATACATGTCGTATATTGTACTATTGGATTCAAATAGTTTCTCAATGAACCATGAGTCTTATGAGACTCGTATAGACATGTAGGTGTTTACATTGGATAAACACTGAACAAGTCACCGAAGATTCTTAATAAATGGTACACCAACGTTAGTAAGAATATTCTCGGTTGAGTAACATAGTGATTCTTTGACTGGAGATATCAATGTGGATATATGAGATATCCTCCACACTTTAATGACAGTCACGTCACCGACCTATTTAGGTCAGACCTCCGTCTGTTCGTTGAGTGTGAACTGATTATCAAGATATCATGTGTATATCAAGATATGATCCGCCAGTTCTGTGTACATAATATAAGTATTCATTTTGAGATTAGAAATATTTTTAATTCATGGGCCCGTGGTACACTGTAGAAGTGAGTTCTAAGTGTTATTAAGAGATCGCTAATAGAAACATCGACATGATTATACCTATAGAGATTTGATGTTAATATCTATATCTCTGGAATAATCCGGATACCTGTGACAGATGGATTATACGTATGCGATGACCTCGACCTTTATGATTCAACGATTTTATTTGTGGTCTTCATAATTTATGGGTGGGTAAATTATGGACATGCAATTAGATTTCATGACGGATATGCCTGAATCCAAAAAGTATCACTAATGAAATATACTCGTAGAGCACTAGGGCAACTTTTCTAAATAATATTGATAATTTATAAATCGTTTAACAGTTAAACGAAAATATATATATATATATATATATATATATATATATATATATAATTTTGGTTGTATATAAGATATACAAATCAGTTTGGGATTGATTGGAAATCATCTAGTTTGACAAGATTAGTCCAAAATGATCAAACTTGAAACTTTAGGGTCATTTCCGTAATTTGAAAAAAATATGGTTTTTCGGTTGCATGATGTATTTTTATGTGTATGAAATGTATGAATCATTTTGGTAGTGATTTAAAATCACCTAATTATGTATTTGACAAATTGGGACTAAAATGATCAAAATATAAAGTTTAATGGTTTTATGGCAATATTGAAAAATTCTGATTTTTTTTTTAGTATTGAGTAATTAGAATAAACATGTTTATTTTAATTACCCAAGAAAAATTAAAGAAATCGGAAAATTTGATTTTCTCGCATTCCACAGCGTTACCTATATATACCGCTTAAAACCCCAACAATTTGGTATCCGAGCGAGTCTGATCCTGAATCCATGATATGATTATGCCCTTAAATCTGAAATTTAATATATTATTTGCTTTATGCATGCATGTGTTATTTAATTTGATTAAATATGGTGTATAACATATTTTGTGGAAAATTCCTAATTAATAAGGTTTAAAAGTAAATGTATTTGATGCATATTTTTTTTATCTGTCTTGTCAATACGGTTTATAAATAAATCTTCTATGACTGTATCCAAGAACGTGCCAAAGCTGTGAGGATATAACTGATAGTGATTTATTTGTACCAGATAAATATTTGATATTAGGTAAATTCAAGTAAAAGCAGAAATTCTGAATGTGCCAAAGCTGTCAGGACTACGCAAGTATCTTGAATTTATCATTGACAAGTTTAACCTTGGTACGCCTCCTTGTGAACGTGCCAAAGCTATCACAACGAGAAACGACCTGGATCAGAACCTAGGAGTCACTAGTGAGTGATTGACAATGAGTTGTCTACCTAATGAATATACGTAGGCGAGAACGTGCCAAAGCTGTGGGCTGAAATATATTCATGGGATCCACCTTTCACTATTGTATTTAATTTGATTAATTATTTGTTTGCATTCTGTTTGGGGATTACAATATTACATGTTATAGTGGGAGAGACATTCTTTAGATTAAAAATCCATGATCTATTTAATGCTTTATTATTTTATATTATAAGAAACTATTTTATTTGCTAACCGTTTTTCACTATCTATATGATAAATTTGCGATGGCGGCATCTACGACTAATCCGTTTGCTCGTATACTTGATACGAACAAGCTTAAAGGCGCCAAGAACTTTGCAAATTGGGACTTGGATATGAGGATTATCCTCGGGTTTGAGAAACTAGAATATGTGTTGGAAGGTCCATTGTCCCTTGCTATATCAGATAATGCTACACTAGATGAACGTGAGACTTTCCAGAGATGGAAAGATGATAATTTAAAGGCAATAGTTAGTATGATGCTCTAGGGTTGGTGCTCTAAGCTCCAATATCTCTTGTATTTCCTTGTAAATACTTATGTAAATATTTTATTATGGATAAAATACACAGTTTCTTTAATATATATTCTTTTATTATATGATAAAGAAGTACATGACCATAAAATGACTAGTTATGATACTGTTGCAAAAGCATCGCAACTGTCATTGAATTGTTTCATAACAATATCATTCTTAAACTGATCCTAGTCAAGGTTTACAATTGTTAGGTCAGTAAGTAAACCTGCAGAGACTGGTACATGTCGTATATTGGAATATTGGATTCAAATGGTTTCTCAATGAATCATGAGTCTTAGGAGACTCGTATAGACATGTAGATGTTTATATTGGATAAACACTGAATGACTCACCGAAGATTCTTAATAGATGGTACACCAAATTCAATAAGAATATTCTCGGGTTGAGTAACATAATGATTCTTTGACTTGAGATATCATTGTGGATATATGAGAAATTCTCCACACTTTGATGGCAGTCACGTCACCGACCTATTTAGGTCAGACCTCCGTATGTTCGTTGAATGTGGACTGATTCTCAAGATATCATGTGTATATGAAGATAAGATCTGTCACTTCTATGCACATAACATATATATTCATTTTGAGATTAGCAATCTTTTTAATCCATGGGCCCGTGGTACACTGTAGAAGCGAGTTCTAAGTTTTATTAAGAGATCGATAATAGAAACGTCGACGAGATTATACCTATAGAGATTTGACAATAATATCTATATCTCTAGAATAATTTGGGTACTTGTGACAGATGGATTATACGTTCGGCGATTTTATCTGTGGTCGTCATAATTTATGGGTGGGTAAATTATGGACACGAAATTGGATTTCCATGACAGATATGTCTGAATCTAGAGAGTCGCACTAATGAAATATACACATAGAGAACTAGGACAACTTTTATAAATAATATTGATTATTTATAAATTGTTTAACGGTTAAACGAAAAGATACATGCTTAAAGGTTTTTCCGGCCATTTCCTAATTAATGTGTATTTGGTTTAAATACTTGATTTTATTAAATACACATTAATTATTTGTCAAATAAAGTATTTGAAAAATGATATAAATATATGTATTATGGAATATTTAAAGTAAATATGATACATGTATTTAAATATTTGTATTAAGTAATTTAAATAATTAGAATAATTAAATATATTTATTTTTATCATTATTATGGCTATATTTGGCTTAGTGTAATTGGTGCACTTGTTATTTAATTTATGGAAAAGGTGGACAAATTGGATTTGGCTTCTTTAATATTGATTAAAAATTGTCAAATTTTTATTTTCCAAAATCACCCATTTTCGGTCCTAACCCTACATATATAAGGGTTTCATTTTTCATTTTGCTTCGATTTATGCTAAGCTTAAAAGATTACAAAAGAAGAGAGTTGTGAGAAAAATACAAGTGCTAAAGCTTAAAGTTTAGAAAAGCTTGGAAATAAAAGGTATTTTCATTCTTTCCTTTTCTAATAAATTATTTCTATTGCTTTAGGCTATAACATAGGATGTTCTTGTATTTTTTTTCTACTCTCTTAATTTTGTAACAAGATGGTTGGAAGCATGAATGAAAAATGTTAGCATGTATGTTATCAAAGAAGCTTATAAAATGTTATTAAGCTATTTTTTGGTCATTAGATGACTTGGTTGTTATTCTAGAGTTGTTAGGCCACTCAATGATGACCTATAATTGTTCTTGAGTTTTTTCAAAGTGGTGAGACTTGTTTGGTGTTATAGAGATTAGATAAAAGTGTTAGATTGAATTAACTTCGGTTAATTTTGGTTAATTTGATTAATTGAAAAATTAGGATTTCTAACCTAAATAAAATTGGGGCTTTTCATATATATGTTGTATTTTGATGTATATAAGATATACAAATCAGTTTGGGATTGATTGGAAATCATCTAAGCTTGTTTTTGACAAGATTGGACCAAAATGATCAAACTTGAAACTTTAGGGTCAATTCGGTAATTTGAAGAAATATGGATTTTTCGGTTGCATGATGTATTTTGATGTGTATAACATGTATGAATCATTTTGGCAGCGATTTAAAATCACCTAATTATGTATTTGAGAAATTGGGACTAAAATGATCAAAATACAAAGTTTAGGGGTCTTACGGGAATATTGAAAAATTCTGATTTTTGGGTAAAAAAAATTCCGTTTTTAAGTATTGAGCGATTAGAATAAATAAGTTTTTTTAATTACCGAATAAAAATTAAAGAAATCAAAAAAATTGATTTTCACGCATTCTGCTGTGTTACCCATATATACCGCTTAAAACCCCAACACATCCTTCCCAATTGCACGCCTTTTCCTTCTATACGGTAAATATACTTGGAATAAGTTTCTCTGGCTTGCTTCCATTGATCCGCCACTCTCACCCATACTTGTTTTCCTTTACTCATGGCTGTAGAGGTTGCATTTGTTGACTGCATTTTCCCTTTTGGCTTGGATGGACTGGGGTCTGGTGGTTTTGGTTGTGTAATGACATGATGTAGCACGATGTTGAATTGATGGCACACCGCATCTAAGTTTTAATTCTATTCATGTATAACCGCCTTGAAGGCCTCACACACCACTACTTTGTCATTCACATTCTATGTCTGCTTTCTATTCTCACTTCTATTGACCAATCTATATAGGGTATGATTCTTTTTTTTTTCAGTAAGTTTAAGATTTCCACTTTGTTCTAGTTCTCACATGAAGAGAAGCATCAAAATAATTTACGCACTCATAAATTTCTTTGTCTAGCTCTTTATCAGACATCTGCCTAATGTATGCTTCAAGATTGTCAATTGGGAATGCAGAGTGAATGTATCATGAATGACATTATTTGTGAAGTCTATTCTAAAGCATTCATCATCTTCATCCTCATGGATAACTGAGATGGCATTGCAAAATTCTTTCACATCTCTCATTGGGTTGTCTTTTGTGTTATTAGGGAAAGCTCCTCGTAGCCTCTGACATTGATTAATCGCCAGCTATCCAATTGGGTTTTTAATGCTCTCATGGTTACAACTTGACTCTAAAATATGGTACTGTACTTGGTTTCTTGCTTTTTGAGCATGTCTGCTAGTAATTCCTTCAATTCTATCTTATGTTCTTACTTTTGATTGTTATGCCACCCAGGGTTGTAGCTATCAGAGTATATGTTGTGGTCTTGCCTGTTGTAGTTGTTAACATATTTAACAGACTCACCATGTGGTGCGTAGGGCTCTCCATTATGTACTCCCTCATATCCTGCATTGTAGCTCCAATATTATTTACAGCCTACTTACTGAGGATCTTTATACACATGCAGATTTGGTTTAACTTGGCATTCACATATGTGTTTAGCTCTAACTCGTGGACTTCCGTGTTTCACTACTGATACTTCTTTCAGTTGGCCATATAGAGTTGTTGTTTTCCATCTCTTCTAGTAGATCTCATGTGATGAGTGGTAAATGTATCACTATTTCCCACTCATTTGACCTAATATTTTGTATAGTTTCTTGAGTTTTGTTTTTGTGTTGTTTTGTAGATAAATAAAGTTTCAGGACTCTCTAGAATCAAATCAGGGCCAAAACAGCGGAAAACAGACAAAATGACAAAATTATCATTTTACGCGTCGCCGACCGCTAACGTGCGCCGGAGTTTGATAAAATATGCCGGACACATGTCATCATCACATGCTGCCGACAATCATCAAATTTTCTAACGTGCGCCTGCCACGTGTCAACATTATAACAGATCCACTAACGTGGGCCGTGACACGTGTTGTCATCCCATGCTGTCGATAATCGACATCGTCATGTCAGCACAATCATTCAGCTGCCGACAGCTGCCAGGACACGTGTCACTATCTCCGAATCCCGCGTTCAACGTGGCAGAAATCAACTGCGCATCGCGACGCACAAGGTTGTGCGCGTCGCGATGCATGAAGCCCAATGACGCCCATAAATTCAGCTCGATTTCAGAATTCAAATCATGCATTCCTTAGGTTTTTGTAAAGACTTTAAGGATTGCATCTTGTTTGTTTAAGTTTTTGTAATTTAAATTAAGCATTTTTACTTTTACAACTTTTAATTATGCACTTTTACTTTCAGTAATTAATTTTATTTTATTTACTTTTCTTTTCTTTTCTTTTATGTTCAGTAGTTAATTTACTGCTGGGGTAAGGATGAAGCTTTTTACTATTATAATTTAGATTAATCTCCCTTAATTATAATATATAAACTATTAAAACCTGACTTAACAAGGATACCGCCATATTGGTCGGTTGGTAATTAATTATAAATTGGTTTTAACCTGACTAAGCATAGATACCGCCTGGTTGGTCGGTTGATAATTAATTATTAATTTAACTTAATCAGGATACCGCCTATATGGCTGGTTGGTAATTAACACGCAGATTTATATATATTATAATAAGAGAGATTTCTAAATTAGAAATAGTAAAGGTAGATTAATCTCACTTTAATTATAATATGGAAATTATAATTTAATAATATCGATTAAAAGTTGATACCGCCTTAATGTCGGTTTTATTTATGTAACATAATGTGACACCGCCTATATGGTCGGTCTTTAGGTGACAAATGATTACCGCCTATAAGCTGGTTTATGGATAAATAATAACACCGCATTTATGGCTGGTTCAACTTAAATGGGTAATACTAACAATTTCCATATTATAATAAAGTGAGATTTCTAAAAGTGGATCTATAACCCCATCATTTTCTTTTTATTCTAGGGAAGTGATGAAACATAATATTAATAAGCTTAATAATTGATTTAATTATATAATGGATAATTCTTTAGTTTGTTTATTGAATCTTAAGTTTAAAGCTTCTTGTTGTCTGATCACCAATAAATTGATGTGGTAAACTTAAAATGAACTTGGAAAATGGATTTTAGGTTTCAGCCTTAGATTCAATAGCTCACGATATTCCTTGATGATAGATAATCCTTTAATAGATTTCCTTACAGGATAGACATATACCTGTCGGGCGTGGGTAGCCATAATTGAAACATGAACTTAATGAATTCAGGTAACTTGGTTAACATATGAATATGATTAATTGGGTTACTTGGGTGTTTGCATCTGACCATCGACATAGGCTTTTGCATAACTTTGTGTTCCAAGTTAATAAATTAATTTATTACATATATATAAGATAATCAACTCATCTTTAGAAATAATATTGTGTGGAATCACTGTAAGGGTTTGTGCTCGGAGTGCCAATCCATGTCGTATTTATGTTCGATTCATAAATACGAGCAATTCTTTTTTCCATAATATTACTAATTTTAGTGGTAGAACCCTTGTCTTTTATACGCTTATTCGATCTAATTGTGATTAGATATCTGATTACGATTAGATCGAAACTGAATATGGTTCAATGATATGTGTATATTATACAAGACCCTAGGATTTACGATGTAGTGCGCAGTTATAACGTAGTTTGTAATTGTCATTGGGAAGCGCGCTATAAGATGTATATCCTTAAATAAAGTTCCTGGTCAAGATTTACTGACACGGGTCGGTTAGTAAAATCCGCTGAGACCAGTACATGTCGTATATCGTGACTTGATCCGATGGTTTATCCCAGTGAACCATGAGTCTCGGGAGACTCGTATAAACATGTAGGTGTTTATTTGATAAGACACTGAACGACTCACTGAAGGTTTCCTAATAGATGGTACATTAACGTCAATAGGAACCTTCTCGAGTTGAGCGAGCATAGTGGTCCTTTGACTTGAGATACCACTGTGGATATATGAGCTATCTTCCACACTTTGATGGCAGTCACGTCAATGATCTAGTCATGATCGGACCTCCGCCTGTTCGTTGGGTATGGACTGATGCTCATGATATCCTGTGTGTATCAAGATAGGATCCGTCAGTCCTGTGTACAGGGAATAGGCATCCAGCACGTGTTTACGATCTAGTAAATCCATGGCCGTGGTATAACTTTGGAAATTAGTTCCGAGTGTTATTTAGAGATCGTAAATTGAAAGTCGATTGTATTATACCGAACAGATTTGACGTTCTGATCTATATCCCATGTATAATACGGATGGCCTGTGACAGAGGGATTATATGTATGTCATGACCTCGACTTGCATAGTTTAGCGAGATTATATGTGGTCGTCATAATCATGAGTGGGTGGATTATGGACACGAAATTGGATTTCGTGACAGATTGACCTAAACTTAGAGAGTTCCACAATATGATTGACCTAAACTTAGAGAGTTCCACAATATGAAGTGTACTCGTTGAGCACTTGGGCAACTCGAAATGAATAATACAGATTATTCATAATATTTCATCAGATTAAATGAGTTAATCTGGATCGTTTAATCGGTTAAACGATAACACATGCAATTAGGGGATTTTGTCCGCTAATAATTATTGTGTATTTGTATTTGATACATAATATGAATAGATACACATTAATTATTCGTCAAATGAGATTTTGACACATGCCATAAATATATATATGTATTTGTTATTTATTGTAAATAAAAATACATATATAATAATAATTACATTAATTGATTTTTGAATATTTAATTGTTAAATATTTCAAAAATTAATTAGTCAAACTTTTCCATAAATGTTATGGATTTGTCCAATTATTATTTGGACACTTGGCATGTATTAATTAAGGAAAAGGTGTGACAATTTGATTGGTCCACCTAAAGTCTAATTAATGGTTTTTTAATTTGATTAAAATTGTCATGACAATAATGCCCCCCAAAACCGTAAAATTCGGCCACTTCCTCTTTAAATTAGAAAATTGTTTTCTCTTTCTTCTCCAACACACCATGACCGACTTTGCCTCTAAAATATGAGTTTCCAAAATGGATTGAGGATTCTATGAAGAATCAAAGGAAAAACTCAAGAAAATAGCTAAGGATTTGGAGGATTAAAGGTAATCTACCATACCCCTAAGCTTGGAAATTTAGTTTCTTATTTCTTGAGTTTTTAGAAGTGTTCTAGGGTTCCTTAGATTCAGATTTTTTGGGGCTTTGTGGTTTGGTGGATGAATTGGAAGAGATAGATGCATGTGTGAAATGTATTTGGAAGTAATTAGTGTAATTGCTTTCCAAATTCATCAATTGTTGTTGGTTGCCATTCTAGAGTTTTTGATCCACTCTTAGATAGCCTAGAATTGTTCTAGAGCTGTTCATATGTGGTAGGACTCATTTGGTGTTGGATTAATTATATTAATCTTGGTGAAAATTGGATTAAAGCATGAATTTTTGGCCAATTTCGTTTTCTATTTTGACATGGAAATAAATTTGATTTTGTGATGAAATTGTTGTTTTTATAATATTTTGGATGAAATTTGGGTGTTGACACAATTTCCGGAAAGTGTTTCCGACTTAAAATAAGTGAAAACGGCCAAAAACGGCGTTACCGGGTGGATTTTGAGCCAACCGGGTGACTGCTGTCCAAACAGTGAGTCTGTCACTATTTGGGCAGTCCATGAACTGCTCCGATACTATTGGAGCTGACCTGGGCAGTTTTCATAAGTGTCAGGTAGTCGGTTTGGTCAAAAACGTGTTATAAGCCATTTTGCGGAAAATCGGTTTTCGTAAAAGTTTTGCGAGTTTTCACCATATTTATGTTGATATTTGATATCGAATAAATAGGTTAGGTGAAATATGAATAAATTATTCACATTAGATATTTAATAATTTATTCGGTATTTTCAAAAAGTTTTAAAATACGATTTCGCTTGACCGCGCCTCCGCTGCGCCCCATCGCCCAAAACCCTAACAATCACGACTCTAGATATTTGAGTCTTTTGTTTATTTTCCTTAGTATTTTCTTTTAGGTAGTTTATTTATTTATTCAGCAAATCACATTCAATCAACCAATTAAGCAATCATTCTCTTCTCTCTTTAATTAGATACCTGTAAATAAATAGTATTAATAATTAATAACAATAGTATGAATTGAGTCCTCGTGAGATCGATATTTTTATACTACTTGAACGATATGTGCGCTTGCGTTATATGCGTGTGATTATGCAGGTCACCATACGACATTCTCATCTTTGGCCATTAACGCACTTCCAGTCGATGTGTTTACTGTAGTTTTCATCATTCCATTAAGCTTATTATAGAAGGTATAGACTTGCAGCCATTTCGCAATGTCATGATGTGAGCAATTGTGCAACATGTCTTTATATCTCTCACACATCTCGTATACATGCTCCAAATCATATTGCGTGAATGATGTGATGTCATTACGTAGCTTTACTGTTTTAGCGAGAGGAAAGTACTTAGCAAGGAACTTGGTGGCCAAGTATGCCCATGTAATGATAGATCTTCCTGGTAGTGACTAGAGTCATCCCTTCGTTATATCATTCAATGAATACGGGAAAGTGAGCAGGTAAACTGCTTCTTCTGCCCATATGTTAAAGTTGAAAGTGCTGCAGATTTCCAAGAAATTACATATGTGGGCATTAGGATCATCGTTCGGGCCACCCCCAAACTGCACTTATTGCTGTATCATTTGAATACAGTTATTGATGTCGCACACGTTGGCCTGAATGAGTGGTGGGGCGATACAAGATATAAGTTCATCAATGGTCGGTATTATCCTATCCCGAATTGGAATAGGCGCTGCTACTTCCCGTCGTTTATGATGATTGTCGTTCATGATGCCTGAAATCAAAACAAAAAACAAAAAGAAAATAAAGAAGAAAAAGAAAAGGTGTTTAACTAAGTAAGTAAAGTTTTGTCCTAATATTAATAAAGAAAAATAAAATAAGTCACCGGCAACGGCATCAAAAACTTTTGCACGATTTTATACCGTACGCACCCATATGACTTATTATTTTTCTTATCATTATCAAGACTAACATACTTAACTTAACTAAACTATTGGGCGCGAGGTAGATTGATTAATCTAAAATTTATTGAAAACATAAATAGCAAACTATAATTTTGGAGATAAACTTTATATGCGAGAAGAACTTAGGGTTGTAACTTCATCTAAGCACGCACACGATGGGTTCAGACACTTTTTATTTAGTTGGGTTGTTACAAATTATTAACCTAGGATATTAACTATCTACAAGCTTCTTTCGATGATAAAGTATAAATACTTATATTAAACCAATTAAATATATGTCTATTTTAATTGATTTAAGCCAAATTCGTTAAGGTCATGTTCTAATAGTGGCTACGGATGCTTTGCCGATATATTTCTATCCTGAAGGGAAATCTATTAAAAAAAACTAGATCACGCGCTATTATTCCCACAGCTAACCTAAATTCCCTACCTCGAGTTCCTAATGATTTACCAAAACTATTCTATAGTTGGCCAGACAATAAAACATGCATTCAATATACAGAATAACAAATAAAAAATAACAAACTCAAGAGAATAAAAAGATGTAAATTAATTAATAAACATATGAACATGCATTGAATATAGAGAATAATAAATAACAAACTCAAGAGAATAAAAAGATGTAAATTAATTAATAAACATATGTTTGGGATCCATTACAACCCTAAATTAATGATTTAGCTACACATAATATTCAATAAACTCATGCTAATCATTTTTGATACAAAATAAGGACTCATAAAAGATAAACTAGAGAGAAAATGGAAGAAATAACTTTCGTTTGCAATCTTCGCCTTCAATCTCCATCACCAGTTAAAACACTTGTCATTGCCATGCTCTAGGATTTATTCTACTCTCTGAGATTCTAAAATTGTGTTATAAGTCTTGATTTTAAGTTTTAGGACGAATTTATGCTTATATAGGAGGTGTGAGGGGTCTTTCCTTGATAAAAATCGGATTCAAGATGAAATTGGAACTGCTCATTCGTGTATACATGGCAAAAAAGCTCGGGTCCGGCTTGGGGTAAAAAAAAGTCCGGGCCGGGCTTCACCCAAAAAGCCCGGGCCCGGCCCGACCCGGACTTAAAATAAATAATTAAATATTTTAATTTATAAAATATATATATATTTATATAATAATTTTTTATATTTATTATTTTTTATAATAAAAAATTTGGGTCCGTGTTTAAAATAAATAATTAAATATTTTTATTTATAAAATATATATATTTATATAATAATTTTTTTATTTATAATTTTTTATAATTAAAAAATTGGGCCCGGGCCCGGCCCGTTGCCATCCCTACCTTCGTGTTGTGACGCGCGTTCACTTGGCGCATCGCTTCGCGCCTAACTTGTTGAAAGTTGGTTAAATTTCATTTTATTCATGCTTTGTGATGCACATCTAGCATCGGGACGCGTATTTTGACTATGAAATATTGCCCAAATGTGTTCTAAAATTGACAATTCATCCCCTGTTAAGTCTGTTTAAGTCATGATATAATTTTAACCTACAAAACACATCAAAGCGCTCATACAACTCAAAATACCACGGAAAACATTAAGATAGAGGGACGAGAAATATATGTATATTAACGGCTCATCATTAACATATAACAGTAGATTTACAAAGTAGAATTCGACTAAATATGCAGTAAACTAATCTATAATCGCAAGCCAATACCGTTATTCTCTATCTCGTAAATAATAGTTTGTAAAAATAGTTTGTAACTCTAACATTATTCATCTTGAAAATTAATTTCTATCAAACTTATAACTAATATTCGTGGATGATGTTATTTTCTCCTTTTCTTCGAGAGGGTTTATCTAAAAATCCTTATGAGTTTGAGATCCCATGAGAATTTGCCCAAAATACCACAGATTTGTGGCCCAAAAAGCATACAAAAATTTGAATCGATCGGGTTTGGGATCCCGTTTCAAACTTAACACCCGAAACAAAAGGCCCATTCTCTTATTTCAAGGATTTTTTTTTTTTTTTTATAAAAGTTTCAAATTAAATAATAAATTAAGTGGGGATGGAGTTCTCATTTATTCACTGTCTCTATTCGAAGATAATTAGGAATATCCCTATTCATGGAATTTCTAGTTTAGTGCGGGTTAGAGATTTCTTAATAATTCGGGTATAGGATCGAGGATCATATTCCCCAACTCAAATATGACCCATTGCCATCTCTAGGTTCAAATACTTTAGGGATCTTAGTTAAAAGCTACATAACAATAATACCAAATAAAGCCTCAGTGAGAAAATTATATAAATAAGGAAGTCTTGCATGTTTTGATAGGGAAAATATCATAGATCGGGTAAGAATAATTATTGAGGCTACTAATATAAGTCTTGGGCAATAATACTTGAGTTAGTTTTTAAATTAAGTTATAATAGTAAATTTTTTTTTTTGAAATTATAATCAAACTCATCAAAAAATGGGATCATATTACTTTATCACATGACAAGAACCACATACATATGACGAGAGATAACAAAACAACTCACATTGATTAAAAATAATTACTTTACTAACACTATTAGTCTTGAGTAACACTATTTTATCGAACTTATTTTTGGATTGAATTACTCTCATAGATTGACTATAAGGTCCGAGCTTCTTCCGAAAGTTGAGAGATGTGTCAACTCAAAAAAAATAAATAAATAACTATTAATGATTCAACGATAACAAGAATCCAATGTGACATTATTTGGCCTTTAATCATGTCAATATTTAAAGAGAGACATAAATACAATTGAGTTTAATGAGATTAGACAAAAGTGTAGGATACAGCACGATGATATTTTGTCATTATAACTTTTCTTAATTAATTAACAAATCACATCCTTGGGCTTCTGTAATAAATAGCTAGGCATTAATTAACAAATCGAATGTTAATTGCTATTCTGTGAATTAATTAACAAATCAAAATTTAAATTTGGAAGCTTATCATTATGTATGCGCATGTGGAAATTAAATTAATACATAATCTGAGATGACTCGACTTAATTAATCATATATTATCCGTTTTATAAGTTTTTTAATCCAACGATTTGGCCCATCTTTTTCACGGTTTTGTTTTTGGAATGAGTTGCAACATCTTCACTAGGGTTGGTGATGGGATGTGATGAGACGTGATTTGTCAATCCCGATCTCATCTCATTATATTTTTAACGAAAAAAATTATTTTAGTCCCCTCACATGTCCTATTTAATATCGTCTCATTGCGTTAAATCATTACTCATTCCATTAAATCTTGTCCCATTCATTTGTTCAGTCTTGTCCTACTTGAATTTTCGGACAATTTTGTGTCCCGTCCTATCCCTTTTTTAAAACGGGAAATAAAAATGTATCATATCAAATCCTATCCCAAACAGGACGGGATCCGTCGAAAATTATCATCTCTAATCTTCAATGCCTTTTGGGCTTCATTACAATTCACGCCTAAAACAAAACCGCAAGGAGCGACATGGCAAGTCTTTAGACTGTCAAATTTTAAAAAACAAACAATATCTTACTAGTTGGATCAAATTATCACACTACATCCCATCATCATTGTTATGTAGTCCTGTTGTGACACATATTTACGCGGCCCCGTGTGACATTTCTTTCACTTGGTTTTTCTTTAAAATGATTAATTATTATTGATGATGCATATTTTAATTATACGTGTGTATATGTATAAATTATAAATTTTCCTATAACATTCGCATCATCACTATTTGTTTTTACTAGATACACATATATCTATTTATCTTACTAATCATGCATGATTTTAAAAATCAATTAAGATCATTTAATCTCCTATTGAGCTCGTGGTTTGCTCACCCTTTAATATCAATCATCCAGGTATGACTCGGGATGAATTGGAGAGTGAAGAATGTGATTGATATCTCGAAGATTTTGGATCGTGTTGAGTGAACTCTCTTCACAAATCGATGTTGGTACATTCTCAGAAGTATTTGACTTTTATTTAAAATGACCAGACTATGAATTTATTTGGGTGATGCATTGCATAATCGAACCATTGTTTGAATTTTGAATATTTATTCACGATAGGTGTTCTCATTTAACTATAAGAATGTTTTAAATATTTTTTTATATGATTTTATATTTTCTTTTTATTTTAAAATCCAAATGACATGTTTTGACTCTTTAATTGACTTCCTATAAGTTTTGATTGGTCTTTGAATTTATTTTTTTTTTTGTATTATTTACTTAAAAGTTACCGATCCCGTTTTTGGGTCATGACACAATCTTTTTGTTTTGTCCGTGTCACATGCGTAGGTAGCGAAGGCTCGTTCGTGCATAAATTTGACTCTAATACCATGTTAAAATTCATAAACATAACTTAACCCAAAAAATTAACCTAGGAATTGAAGGTTATTCAATATTTATATTTTGAGTTCATTTATTCATCTTAATCAATATTAGATATTTTCTTCAACAATTTAATTACCTAACAAATTCTAATGCATGATTTACTAACACTTTAATTTTTATATGATATTTGTTTATCTGATTCGTATTCAAAGATAATGACAGTGCCGATGCTCCAAGCCCTAGTGACACATACTTAAGAGAACATCTCCACTGGTTTGTATTATCATTGAATTTAATAAAATTATTTTTCACTATGAATTGTTAATATTTCCTAATAAATTAACACCCTCTCTTTAATTCTATATATTCATGATGGTGTCAGTTTAGCAACCAGGCATCCATTAACTTTCCTTTAACCCTGAAACTTCTCTAAATTAGTTACATTTAAAAATTTTTAACACAAATAGTGTCTTGCAAAGTGGGTCTAATTAATTAAAATATATTTTTTTAAATGAAGGTATACGTCTATTTTTTTTTGTATTTATATATTATTTCTTAACGGAGAAGAAGAGAATTTGAAACACCATTATATTATGGTCTATTTGTTCCATACTGGCTAAGTATGAGATTGACTCCCTTTCCTTGCATGCCGATTTTTAATATTGAGTGGGTTTGTAACAAGTGATATCAGAGTAAACATCATGTCCCCCAGTTATAATTTTATAGCGCAGAGGTTGACGCTGATATTATAATATTATGATCCATTTGTCTCACATTAACTAAATATGAGATTGGCTAATAGTTTATAAGTTCATGAACTCACTCTCCTTATAATTCGATTTTTAGGAACGAGTTCTATCTATCCATGAATTTGTAACACGTTATCTCATTAGAGCATTTCAACACATGGAGATTCTCAGCAGAGAGAAACCTTCTGCAAGAAGGCGATGATTCGGACAAAGAAACTGTGCTTTGCCCTCACATTAATAAATAATAAAGATTAGCATTTCCATTGTCATACAGAGAAGAGAAAGTGACCAAAAATCATTTTCATGTTTTAAAATTAAACGAAACCTCTTCATATTTTACAATAAAAATAAAAATATTTATATCAAAATTCATGTAGGGAGTTTCGTTTAATTTTAACACATCAAAACACTTAGTTTTAAATGTTACTGTTTGTGAAAGTACTGTGTAACTAGGGTTTGTTGTTAGGGTTTTAAAGATCTGCTTCTCCATTGCTTTGTGTTTGCAGTAGTGTTTAAAATTAAAAAAAAATATATATGGTAATTCGGGATATATCCTTTGAAATTAATTGTCAAAAAACAAAAATGGGTCACAAATGATCTCGTGTATGAGATTGATTCTAATATCAAATTTAAATTTATTAGCCTGATTCAAACATGAAATTAACTTAAGAATTGAATGTTATAAAAGCCTTATATTATTAATTTAGGAATTGCCGTGGGATATTTTTATCAACACAGTCCACATACTGATTGAACCCAAAATAAACCAAATCTTAATTTTTTTTTTAATTTTTATATGTTTTTATCGATTGTTGTCACATTTTATGAACTCGCTTAGGATATCAAAACTCGGACCATGCCTCACTAAATCACAGGGAAGATCTCTCCATACGTTTGAATCAACATCAGAATTTCCAAAGTGACATAACTGCACCAGCCCGTATTATTACTGTCAAATTTCAGCTGATAAGCAAAGCATTTTCAACAAATAAAATCAAGCATTCAGAAGTTCAAGGAGAAACATTAGAAAATTTATTCACTGATGCATATATAAAAACCAAAGGAGAATCATGTCTTTGATATAAAGTCAAGATAACCAAAAACACCAATTAGGCCTTTATCAAGCTGAGCTACTCGCTGGTCGACTGAGTCAATACCCGAACCACTAAACTGACCTGACACTATAAATTACTATAAAGCTTGAACAAACCCCTAGGAAAATGACATCCGCAGTCCAGTACAAGTTCTCCAGATGCGGTTCGTTCTTGACTCGAAACCTGTCTTGTGCAACTTATCATCTCAAACTATCGAGCTAGCTTTTCCATGTCCATTCTATAAATATCCTATACTTTCCATATTTATGATTTGATTTTCCAAAAAAACAAAAACAAAAAGAGTTACCTATCTCGAACAGCTATGTTACTAGAACTGCTGCTTTGATCTTTTGAATTGTGCAGGAGATGAGATTGTTAACGGTCTCAACGGATTCTAATGTGAGATTTGCAGTTGGAAGGCTGTTCACCAAAATCTGAAATCCAACTGTAAGGAGGCATCCGCCGCTTTCATTATTGTTGCCCTCACTTTTGACCATTGAGTCATTGTAGTAGTTTAGTCCGCCATGGCCTAAATGACCATCTGGGAGAATGGCGAATCCCGATGGAAGAAGGGCTACACAGGTTGAATCCCCACCATTCATCACCATACTCATTGATGGTACATCAACAGGAGCATACACTACAAGAGAGCCTGAGGCATCATTCCACGTCTCTTGCAATATCAGCATGCCGCTATCATTTGCATTCATGGCCTGCGTAACCAAATGAACAAAAGCCAAACTTATCACAAAAGAAAAGCAAAATGAAAGAATTTAGATGGGGAAATAGAAAACAATTGATACTCACATTGGTGCTAAGGAGAGAAACACAGTTGCCAGGTCCCTCACCCTTGGCAATGTGGACCATCTCTTGCATCGGCCCACCATTGGATAAAATGTCCCACTCACTCCTCGTGCTTTCATCACGCATGAAATCAAAAAGCCTCTGCCTTGTCACCGGCATCCAAACAGAAGTAGCAGCACTCAGTACAATACCAGGTGGCTCACCAGGGTCATTTATATTCTTCCGGGTCAACACCCTCACATCCTCACCCACATTTCCAACATGAAGATTGTCCCACTTACGCACACTTGAAGCACAAACACCAGAATAGAAGTTAAAAGACATGCGCTCTGCCAGCTTTAACAAACTTTTTCTACCGCTTGGACTCATCCCTGTGACCAATGGTATTTATTAGAAACTAACTTTACCATATCAGTCAGATAAGCTAAAGACGGCAGGGTGACAAAGAAGGACCTGAATGATATTGACTGGGCATGGTAGAGGACATAAGAACAGCTAGGCACTTGCATTGCCTCTCTAAGGTAGCAACCCACTTTTGTGCACCAAAGCCTATGCCAGAATTGAGTAATGGCCGGCAGAGATGGTGGACAATACTCTCATCATATTCTGCATGTTCAATCCAGGTAACCTGAATTGTACGATCCAATACAAGCTAGCGTTAACCTTCCAACCAATATTTTAAAAAGTAGCAGAAGAATCCACCTGCCAAGCATCAGGACTTGGCAAAGAATAAAGCAAGCACAAGCTTCAGAGAGCATTCATCCCAAATTGAAAATTGCTAATTCCTAAATTGTCATTCTTATTTACTTGATTCTTTAAAGTAACGATGGATATCATAATCTGAAAACTGAAAAGTAGTTATAGTCTCTCAGTAAGCTTTGAAGAGTTGTTTTACCCATATAATACATTTTTGGTAGAAAATCCTGGGAGGAATTCAGAAGGCAAATATAGTATTTAATTTCATTGAAGTTCTTGAACCTTAGCAAAGTATAGCACCAATTCCATAGTCCATACGCACAAAAAAAATTGTTGCATTTTCTACAGCAAGAAATCGCTTACCCTAAAAACAAGAAATTTAAGCTAAAATTTCTGATCATCCATAAATAGACCTGATTAATATTCTGAGCAGTGAGAAGTTACTTAATGGAATTATTTTTTGCGGAAACTCCATTTAAATCATCAACTTCAGCTTGGTTTCCGCCACAGTGACAGATTAGTTTATTACCATAATAAAAAAGTGCCTTAGCTCCTTTATGCGCAAGGAAACTATTAATATTTTTCTTTAAAACTATTGTGGGGTCTTTACCTATTAGTTTAACTATAAACTTTCGGTCTAGCGGTTTCTTTAACATAGTATCAGAGCAAAGGCCTCAAGTTCGATTCCACACGAACTCTTATCTTTCATTCCACATGAGGGGTCTGTTAATTTATGACCATTGTTAGCCCTTATCTATCAGTCTAAGTTTTCGGATCTAGTATCTGCATGAAGCCCAAGGCTATATAGATTAATATTTGCTATAAAACCAAGGCTGAACAAAATACCTCTTATTTCCAATAAAGAGAATTTACCAACCGAACTAGCTACCCACAATGATAAAGTCAATATCAAGGCATCTAGTTAACAAGATAAACAGTAGAAGCATTCTTAAAACTTGAAAACAATATTTTTCTATTGCTCTATAAGAAAGCGACACATCTAAGTAAACAAATTTTCACCAAACACGAGGTTGGAGAGATTACAAAGTAATGACTGTACCCAGATCACAAATCCTAGGGGATAGTAAAGAAAACATTAAGATAGAAGAAGAGAGAGGAATAGAAGGATCAAATATAAATAATAATCAGCAAAGTTTGCAAATTCCATAGGTTCACCTTCTTATAGATATTAGGCGTGTAGTACTCCCAATACTGATGAAATACATGTATGGCTTATGCTAATTTTAAAACCCAAGCACTGTTGGTTTGCTTATCTCTAGAAGTAGAAGAAGACAACTATAGTGTTGAAACTTAAGACTACAATTTTTAAATCAAAGAAGCATCCCCTTTTAGATTCTTAGGAAACATCTAAAAACTCGATATAGTTTCATAAAACCCAAGACAACTGAGGTTTGAACAAGGAGTCCAAATGTAAATAAGATAAACTCGATATAGTTTCAATCAAGCTAATATATTTCAAATGTACTAAAAACAAGAGTTGTGCAGTCTACAAAAGCATTTATATATGCAACTACCTTGGAATAATTATTGGGCATATCTTGCACAATGAAGCCTGAAGGAAGCCTCCTGTAGGTTTGATAAGGGTTTGTATTTAGACCTTCTTGATTAGCATTGATAGAAACATCAACCACAGCCCACACACCCTCTGCATGCTGCTTGCAGAACCGGAGAAACTTCGCTTGACGTACAGGAACAAGAGGAGAAAGCACTTGAAACTCAGCAACCATCTGTAAAGTATGATCTTTATCATTAGTTTTATTTTAGTTTACAGCTAAAGAAAAAAACCATATGGCAATGGAACATACCACTTGAAGAGCACCATTTCCGGATACACCAGTGGATAACGTATCAATGGTGGCAGATCTAGCAATCATGCATGGGAACAATTCTGCCCATCGATCCTATTCAAGGAACAGAAATCAATCAACCATTCGAATTTCTAAAATTCAAGCATGTCACCAATAAAATCAAGTAATAGAAATGTCTAGCAGAAACATTATCAATTAGAGATTCCAAAGATGGCAAATAAAAGCTCGGAAAGAAAAATAATGGGAAAAAGAAGTAACATTATTCTCTAACAAGAAATTGTCCATTGTGGAACCATCAACACAAGGGCTTAAGATGGCATACCGCGTCCATCAAAGTCCCTACGAGTGTCGAGCTGTTGATGATTACCACAGCAGTTTCCCTTGAAGCTTCGGTCACAAAGCCATTTGGTTTCATTCCAATACACGGAGAAAATGTTCTCATATACTCTTCCTGGTTAAACACTTCCCTTCCACCATCCATAATTTTGAACCAAAGAGGACTATCTGTCTGTGCCATCTTAATTAACTCATCCATAGCTGTCAATGCAAGATCTATAAGCATGTTTCTATCATACGGCATTTCATTTCCCATCATGCCTGTTAAAGGTGGTTTCATTAAAGACATTCCATGTCCTTCGACAAACTCAAGTCCCATTTGTATCATCGAACCAGGAATATTAGCTCCACCAAACCCATTTCTTCCTACGGCAAGCTCCAAACCAGAGTTCGGACCTTGGGGAGGAATAGGAATGTCCGAGGATGTGAGTGGCCTGCCCAATAACTTATTTGCTAAGGTACAAATCCGACCTAATTCATCTTTCAATCGAGCATTCTCAATCGTAAGTTGCTGCAACTCATAATTTGACACAGTACCCAGCACTGCAGGGCCACCACAGTTGTTGCATAATGGGTTCCTCATAACATCCTTCAACATATCATTCTCAGCATAAAGCTTATCATGTTCTTGTCGAAGAATCACATTCTCATGGCGTTCCATCTGGGTCTGAATCAAATACCAATACTCATATTTAAGATTAAAAAGAACAATTGAAATAGAAATTATTTAATCAATTTTACCTTCATTTGGGTTCGCCTATTCTGAAACCAAAACTTGATTTGCTTAGACTCCAAGCCAAGCCTCCTGCTAAGTTCCGATCTTTGTTTATCATCTGGGTGAGGACACTCCTTAAAGAAACTATAACAAAACATATGAAAAATGAACCCCGTCAGGATGTAAAGGATCACCCAGCGCACGAAGCTTGAGAAAGCAAAAAAAAAAAAAACAAATACATAAAACTCTAAAGAAAATGAAAAATAAAAATAAAAATAAAAATTGGCATACGATTCAAGCTCTTGAATCTGGTGGGCAGTGTGCCTATGGTACTTCTTCTTCCTGGGGGGTCTATCTTGATTGGATTCTTGATCATCACCAGATGCACCTTCAGCATTATCACTTCCAGACCTGCTCTGATCATACTCATCCTCCCTGAGCCTGGCCACAACACTAGGATCAAACTGATTCCCAGTCAGACCCATCTCACCATGAGCATCCATTGTGGGTTTCTGCAACAAAAACCCATCAAATATCATCAACACATACATAAAAATGAACATAATACCAATCACAAAACCAAGATCACTAGTTAAAAAAATAAAAAAACAAAAAAACATTTTTTTTAAATGGGCATACAATAGATAAAGAAAGGGGAAACTTAGCAATTGCACCACTAGCCATGTTGTGACTGTGTCGAATAATTTCAGCCACAACCCTTGAATCCATACCATCACTAATACCCCCAAAATCTCATCAAAATGAATTTTTTTTCCTGAAAGTGTACTTGTCTATGTTCTTTGATAAGCCACTATCACTTTCACACAACAAAACAAAAGCTTCAAGATTATGTTCAACTTTCCTGTCTAAAAAATTTTGACCTTTAAGCAATACCCATATTGAGCAAAAGTCCAAAAAAAATACAATGAAAAAGCTGACTGTTTGTCAACCCACACACTCTCTAGAAAGTTCTGACCTTTTTTTTTCCAGAAAATAATCAGTTTTAGTCAATCAATATCCTTTTTTGATTTTTTTTTTCCTACTATGACCAAAAAAAAAAAAAACCTTAAGCATAAGCTTGACCAATTGTTTGTCAGTATTGAAAAAGAAGGATCCAAAAACGAAAGAAAACGAAAAGGGTCCTTGAAAAGATGAATGAAAAAGGGAAACCAAACAAAAAGTATAAAAAAAAAACTTTTGAAAACCCCAATTATTAAATAATAATAAATAAATTACACCAACCAAATCATTAAAAAAAAAAAGGACCCAGTTGACCCTATTAAGGTCTCCTTCAGTATGAAGTGGATAGTTTGGTAATAAAAACATACCTTTTTATAATGTTTTTGACAGCAGTAGCAAAGGTCTGTATTACTGTTAATTCACAGAACAACACAGATACTGAAATGGGGATCTTTTAAGATCCTCTCAAGTCTCTCACTTTATCTTTCACTGTTGTTGGGATCTGTAGAAGAGCACAGGACAGAAAAAAATATATTAATATTATTTTTCTACATGAATATATGTGTAATAATCATAAAGAATAAAATAATAAGACCACCAGGAGCTGTGGAGCTGACTTGCAAGAACAGATAGTCAAATGGTATTTTTTTTTTAAACAGAAAAAAATAATTTTCCCAAAGCGTCCTCGGTTATATCAAAGCAAAAGCCTAATGAAAATCATATAACAATGGCCTCTCCTCTTCCTTCAAATTCCATGCATGCAACTGTTTTTTTTTCACCTTTTAACTTTTGAGCAAGTGAAAATGAGGTGATTGGTAACTATATATATTATATATGAAAAATGTTCTCCAAATCCGTAATTTCTTGTAATTACTCATTAGATCATTAATTTTTATATAATTACCTATTAGATCTTGTTGTTTAGGTCGGTAGAAAATTTCGAAACTTGATCGAAATTTTGGACGATAAATCAACTTGAATAAAAATTCATTAGCGATTTAGGATTTTTTTTTATTATTTTGATTCAAAAAATCAATTGAGATTCAAGATTTATAATTGAAACAAGACCGGGATTGAACAGGACATCCCAATTACTTAATATAATAACGGTACTTTACGGTTAGAATTGTAGGGGCTTAATAGATAATGTTGAAAAACTAAAGATCTAATAAGTAATTATGAAAAATAATATGGACCCACAAGTCATTTTCCCTATATTATTAAAAGGATATACGTGGGGCCTACTTTACTCCCAAAACGGGGTTCGGGATATCCGCTCACTCTGAGAACCTCACGCGGTTATTCAGCGCGTGTCTATTTCTCATAACTTGTCGGTAACTACTAACTCCAATCCAGACTTTGGTTGTCTCTGATTATGTGTTGTCCGAAAGATTTGTATCCCACCCCTTTGTCCAATATCAACGCGCCACGTGTACGGATCTCAACAGAGTAGGGGTAATAAAGTAATTTTCACCTAATTAATGAGGGTCCATTTGCGAGATTCGTCAAACTCTATGTCACTGGCGTGATCACAGCCGTCGGATTTTTGCACTTGAATCCAAAACCATTCTTGTAATATTTTGTTGATTTGATCACACGCCCTCGTGTCCTTGTCATTAATCTTATTTTAAATAAAAAGAATAATGTGTGAACTTCCATTTAATTTTTTTTTTTTTTGAATTCATAAGGATTGTTTAATATTTTCTCATGCTCATCAATTATGTAAATGATGTTGCATTATACTTTTTTAATTAATTAAAAGATCTTCAAATTCATGCTTGTTTGAGTTTTGTGTCATACTCAAAAGTATGAGCTAGCCCCATCGTTTTTTTTTAAAACAAAAAAAAAAAAAATTATTAGTCTTTTGGGTCAACGTGCATAAGTCTTGGGTGTGGTCGAGTCGTAGTCATGGATATAGTTAGACCCGGTCACGATAACGGTTTGGAATTAAAATCGAATTGTAACTGAACTGTTGAAAATCGTAATTGAATCGGGCACTATCGATTCGATTATGATTAGATTTAATTTGAAATCGGTTTTGAGGCTTCAAATTCAATTTGATACCCCATTTTCCCGTTGCCCAAAGGGAAAATGTGGTTTTAATTTTTAATTTTTTGTTTTTTAATTAAAACAAATAATATTTATAAGAAAATCCGAAATTATCCTTCATAACAATTATAATTTGAGGGTATTTTTGACATAGTAAAAATATCAAAAAAATCTATAAATACTCCTTCAAACCAATTTCTAAACTTACTCAATTTCTCCCAATTCTATTAATCTCTCTATTCTTAATTCTTTCAATCTCTCAATAATAAATTCTCAACCTCAATATCAATATCTCAAATTCTCTATTCTTTAATCTCTCATTTACCAATTCAATTCTTGAGTTGTGAATTTTCTTAATTTACTTTAAAAATGACAAGGTCATCACAAAATGTCGATGTTCCATCAATGAATGAAGAAGAGAAGCAATTCCCTACCAATGAAGCAACGTCTCCACCGGACGCGCTCGTCAAGTCAATACCCACAGATCTTGTATACTCACAAAATATTTTCATATAATAGTAAATAATGCTGGTGATGAGAAATATATCTACAATTATTGTGGAGCAATGTATAAACATAACGGTGGGTACAGAAGTTTGACAACCCACATGAGGAAACATCATCCAATTGAGATGGGGATCGACAAACCCAACAACAAATAGGGAGGTATACTCATGGTCCTAGACATGATTGTTCATCTTATATAGTCAATTATTCAAATACACTGATGCATGTTTTAAAAAGAATTGACTAAATTTATTTTCATGAAACACTTGGTATCTAGTTTTGATGAAAAATTAACATTTAATAATTCCACGCATAAGGCTGCTAATCATGCTACATGTAGTGTAAAGTTCCTATGACTACATGTAAACGTAAAATTATGGAACTATTTATTAATGGGAAAAAATTTAAATGATTTTTTAAATCACATAAATGACGTGTTTCAATTTCTAGTGATATTTGGAGTGACCATTTAGGTATTAGTTGTCATTAGATCGATGATGCATGAATGATTCAAAAAAGAGATATTGCATTCGTGATTTTGATGATTCACACATTGCACATATATATTTAATGATTAAGAATATTTTAAGAGAATATACATTATTGCATAAGGTTTTAACTATTGGATTTGATAATGCATCTGCAAACATTGTCTCAATTAATGAACTTAAATTAATTTGTCAACTTAATATTGGAGGAATATTTTTCATGTTCGTTGTGTATGTCATATTTTAAATTTATGAGTATAAGAAGGTTTAAAAACTTTGAGTACGCTTCTTATACAAATTAAACAAGTACTTAATTTAATATGGACATACACTAAATTTAGAAGAGAATGGGTAAGTTTTGTAAACTCAATATTGTTTAACCCAAAAAGTTTTCATGTGATGTTTCAACACGTTGGAATTCAACGAATTTTCTATTTAATGAAAGTTTTGGCTATAAAGATTTATTGTGTGCATTTGTATCTCAATATCATCATAATTTTTTTTTTTGTATCATAGTAATTGAGATATTTATGCTAAAATATCCTAAAGTTTTTAATGATGCAACTAATGATTTAAGCGATGTTTATTATCATACTTATAGCATTTTCATGCTTGAAGCTCTTAACATTGTCGGGGTTTTACATGAGTGTGAAGAAAAGGAAACTGGTGAAAATCCAATTTTTAAATATTGTATTTTTTAATGAGATAAAAATGGCTTAATTATTTCAAAAAATATCATTGTTTTATCTTGTTGCAATTGTTTTTTTATCCAAGACTTAAAATTGATGTTTTAGAAAATGCTTTACAAATTTTTATAATTTTTTTTTTTATCTATTACACCAATTGAGATAAGTTTGTCTTTAATTATTGATGAGGTAAGAAATACTATAGATTAATTATTTGACGATTATACTCGTGTGTACGGAATCCAACTCATCGGTGAAACTAGTCAGCCGGATCACTCTGCCGAACCCTCAAGGCTCCTTGCTAGAAGTAGATGGTTAATGAAAATAAATAAAAAATCAAAATCTACCACCAGTGATCATTTTAAAATTGATAAATATATAACCACACCTTTCGAGTTTTCCCGTGAAAGTTTTACAGGTTCACAATTTATAATACTCGACTAATGGCGTCGATATGAATGATTATTTCCAATCCTTTCTGTTATAGCCAGTGAGCTTTTTGCAACACCGATGTCAATTTGTATTAGTGGAGCAAGCCTCCAGCTCATGAGTTAATATCCTAAACACCAGAAGATCTACTTTGCACTCTTCATCTTTGGAAGCTCAAGCTTGTCTTGATGATTGGTTAAGAGCTGAACTACGACAATAAGAGCACGCACCAGATTCTTTTGGAGATTTATGTGACCACACTGATAATGGAACTGAAGACTCAGTGACGACGGGACCTCCTTCTCCCAAAGAAGAAAAATAATAATAAAATGTAACTTTTAAATTTTTAAATTTTATTGTAAACAAATGAGATCAATAATTAGAAAATTGTATCAGAACTACGTGAGTTTTTATTTCTCTCTATATCCCAATAGGATACGTAGGTAGCTTAATCATGTAAAAACAAAGTGCAGGCTATTTGTAATAAAATATTTTCACATTTATTTACAATCAATTTTTATTTTATAATTTTTATAATTTTTAAATTAAAAAAGGTTAATCGTAAATGAATCGTACGATTCGATTCAATTACGATTAACCGTGCGGTTACAGTTAACCTTTTGAGGTGAACCATAGACTTGCTGCCCCTAATCATATGGCAAAAGATATAGTGTGATACCTTATCTTTTCATGGTTATTATTTATTTTGAAATTTAACTTACCCATTACTCTTTCACCCTAACTTTTTGTTGCTTTTATCTCCACATTCTCTGCCACACACACTAACAAACCTAAACTAACTCCAATATATATATATATATATATATATAAGACAAAATCTAAGGATTTTTTAAGGGTGTTTATCTTGAAAACAAATGGAGAGGGTAAGGGCGTGAGTGATCAGTAGAAAAAGGGAATTGAAATTTTCAGGGACTAGATCACAGAGAGAGAAAGCCGAACCAGTAGAGAGAGAAAGTACATAAGAGAGAGAAAGAGTGGGAAGGAGAGAGAAAGAGGGATTTCGACGTTGTCCGACCACCTTTTCCGGTGAGTGACCACTTCAGGAGAATCCACTCAAAGAGACGAAGCCAACATCGTCGGTCTGATCACCTGATTCCACCGCACGCGCTCCCACGCGCCATCCACGCAATGCCACATCATCGCTCCACGCGCCGCTGTGCGTACAGAACACCTCCCGGACCATAATCTTCCCCTCGTCGAGATATGCGGGTTGGACACCTTGGTTGCCCAAATCGGACCTTCGGTTGTCGTGAAACGAGCCAAAAATGAGAGTTAACGTCGTTCGTCGGTGACCACCGAGCATTCGCCATTACCACCACTATCGTTGTGATCCTGGTAACATGTACTGTCTGTTGATAATCTTGTTCTGTAATTTTGAAGTCGTTGGAGCTCGGTACATTATATTTTACAGTTTTAGGGGTGTAAATGTAATGTTTTGAGAGTTTTGGACTTATTCGTAAATTGACATGTTTAGAGACACAAATGTGTAAATTCTGATTTTTAGGGAGTAATAGGTGATAAATGAGAGTTATAGGACTAAATTGATAATGTTGGAAAGTATTGAGGTTAAATTATAAATTTGGAAAGTTTAGGGGTAAAATCGTAATTTTAGTAAAATATAGGGACCTGATCGTAATTTTATACTTTTTTCAGATTTTAGCAATGACATATAGATATATAGAGTTTTGCGTGGATTGAGGTAAGTACAAAGCACAATGATTTCCTCAACATAAATGTTTGTTAATTGATGTTTGATATATGAGTTCACGTAATATAGTATAAATATACTTATACACATATATTTGGAAATTATGTTGTGTAATTGATAGCATGAGAACATAAATTGTGATTATAAATTTTGAGTATAATTGTATGCTTGTATTATGATCCGAAGTGTTTGAGTTATAAACAAAAATTAATTATAATGTTAAATTGGAGATTTATATGGAAAGAAATTGCTTAAGGTAGTTCTGTTTAGGAAACATTACAAAATATTATAGACTGAATTTAAATTAAATAACATTTTTATCAATTATAATGATAGTTAGCTATAATGAAACGACTGCAAAAGATATACAGTCTAATTAGTTGGTCTCTTGTTATAAAAGAAAGAGGCCAAGGGTCTAGTGAAAAGAGATATCATTATTATGTGAATTAAATATGAAATTCATTTTTACTTTCAAATATATAATATATAATTTATTTAATACCTATAAATATTTAAAAAAAATTAATATAAACAAATTATATATTTTAAGTTTACTCATCAAAGTTGATGTTCTTATAATTTGGCACTTGTAATTTTAATAATTTTACATCAATAATTAAAAATATATATATTAACTTTAACCCCTAAAAATTTATCTATATCAACTTTATTCTCCTAAATTTCAATCATAGCTCTTCCCCTAGTCTGAGGGGAAGGGCTAACACTGTTTAGTGAATGAATAATATTGTGTTTATAAAATTTGTATTTCGACTTTTT
Source organism: Zanthoxylum bungeanum (assembly GCA_019454045.1). Lineage (NCBI taxonomy): Eukaryota > Viridiplantae > Streptophyta > Magnoliopsida > Sapindales > Rutaceae > Zanthoxylum > Zanthoxylum bungeanum. The sequence continues at coordinate 3,975 of SKCR01037372.1, read as the reverse complement.
GATTTAAAGTAATACGACACTGTATTGACAGGTTTATTTGTTATATAAATTTGTCATTCATGAAAGAATGTCAATTTGTATCCAAAACCTCTATACAAACTTCTATACCACTTGTTGGATCGAGACGCATTGCATGTCACGATCCCCTCCTTAGAGCGGGTCCAATTCTAGAAAGTGGTTCGCGAACCACTTCAGTTCGAGCACTTACATGTCATGCAACTGAACCAAATTTGCAAAGAAAAAAAAATTCCACAAAATACAATTCAATAAACCTCAAATAATGTTTACATCAAAAGTATGTGAAAACATGAAATTTGTCCTAAATCTCCTATCTCAAAAGCCAAAAGAAATGTCTGGACCAACCCAACTAACGACGGTGGTAAACGAATCAAATCCTGGTACTGATACTGCTACTGTTGTGCTGACGAACTATTTGGGATGTTTGAGAAATAGGGGGTGAGCTTAAAGGTTTCCTACCATATAATCCCGCATAAATATGCAAGAGGAAGACTAAACCATACGCCTCTGCTAACCTCGCATAATCTCGCATCTCTGGCTACTATTATACGAAATCCGGCAGCATAACAATAATAATACACAACATCCAATACAACACACCTCATCACATTCCATCTATCCATCTCATCTCAAGGTAGCAAGCTTACGCACGTTATAATTAAATAATAAGGCTTACATTCCTTTTATATTAGTATAAAAGCCATAATTTTTTTTTTTATTCTCACAATGCCAAAAACTTTTAAAAGAATGTAAATTTGAAAAGGATCTAGTAATTTATTCAAAAAATCTTACTTCAAATTTAAGAATGCCGAACAAAAAACTTAATTATTGATCATTAACCTAATTATCAGTGGACAAAGATATAAGGAAAGTCTCGTTAGACATTTTAATTTCAGTATAAAAACGCATAATACTAAACTTAGCAATACAAATAGATCTAACAAGTCAAAACAACTCATTCACACAAATTTATAGTTTCTCATTCATACATCATTTTGAAAGCATTTCATATTTTATTTTATTTTTGACATTTTCTTATTATAACATAATGAAATGTGTTGTCCATGCCACATGATGAACTTGAAAATTTATGTCCAATATTTACACCTTTTACAAGTTGATTTATAATTTAGTTATACAAGTTTAATTAGCATAGTATGTTTCTTATTAAAGCTTAATATCACAATCACATTTAGCATAAAAATATATATAATTATGTATACTCCTCCAATTAGGGTTTAGTTATAATTGTGAAAGCTTAATATCTCACTTTTATGAATGTTAAAGCTACAAGCAAGTAGGTCAAGTTTGATTAATTAACAATTTAGCAAAATAAACTTATTTGATGTCAATAATTATCCAATGTGAACCTTATGTTAAACCTTATATAATATTATTACCATCTATTTCATAATGTTAATTGGTTAAGTTCTTAATAATACTTTAAGGTAGTATTTTTATATCATATCTAGAGCTGTATATATATATGTGTATCATGCATTTACATGAAAAATGGCTTTATATGTGTATGTGTGTGTACATGTCATTCTGCTATGCAAATGTCCGTATGAATTTTTCATGCAAACGCATGACATTATACATGTATAATATCGTGTAATTTTATTATTCGGTATTGTATATATAAAATATCGTGCGTTCACATAAAAATTTATTTATTAAAATGTAATAATTTAATAAATCCACTATAATTAATTAAATTATGAAAAGACAATATCGTGTAATTTTATTATTCGCTCAGGCTCAGGTACGATTTATGTGGATTTTATGTGCACTGTAAGGATAGATAAAGACAAAAAAAATATATATATATATATATATAAATTATCCTAGTTAACGATAAAATATTTTGTTTGATTTAGTATGTGTATATCTATAAATATAATCTCTCTCTGAAGACATCCTTAATAAAATAAGAATGTCTATTAAATGATAAAAAAAAAAATCATTATATATATGTGTGTGTGTTTCTTAGTGCATTGAAATTCATGTTTTCATCGTAAGTTGACATGAATATGAAAAAAGAGATCCCTTTCTTTGTCCATATAAATTTTTTAGTCCTTTTTTTTGGTTGGTGATTCTGTAATTTTGTTGAATTAATTCTGAAATTACAAATTTATATATGCATGGGTGTGAGTGTTTCTTCCGAGCACCAATGGCAGGTAAAAATTATGTACCAAAATCTGAGTTACTTGTAAGATTTTAAACATGGTTTTTTAGTCTCTTCTCCAGTTCTGTGGATAATGCCATGTCTATAGCTCCTTCCAAAAATAATGAGATACTGCAAAATGCAAATCACCATTTTTATAGCTTACTTGGTTTTAATAATGTCAAAACATGCCGTTGCAATTTTATCTCTATTATTATTAATTATAGGCGCATAATTAATTATATTTTAAGTCATGAATGTTGGAACTCGAGCGATGCACATGTTGATTTAGATAACACTTTGAAGTTGATCAGTAATCAAGGAGAACTTACGTGACAGACTAATACTTTTACCTACACATGAGAACAACTTAGAAGACATGAACTCAATTAGGGGGATTAAATTAAACCTTGTTTAACAAGGAATTCACACTCTATAATAACAATTTTGATTCATTTGTTGTCCCATAAGTAACTAATCAAAAAGTGGTTGATTAGAACCAAACTTGAGCTGGGTTGCTCGATCAAATAGCGGATAACGGATCCTGGTTTTTGTAGTTTTATGTTAATCGTGTGTAAGCGTCAGAGAGGATTAAGCGTCAGAGAGGATTAAGACAGAAACTTAATTAACTTTTCAAAAAAAAAAAAAAAAAAAATGGACAAGTGAATAAAATTTGAAACTTTATATATTTTTAATAATTTATCTATCTTTAAATATATGATGAATAATTTCCCATTATTATATCACACCCACACTACTAAAGAAAGCCTTGGGTCTTTGGGATTAAACAACAATTTCCAATTGGTTAGGCAGTTTAGCCATTTGAGAAGCTTGGAATAAGTTTCACCAAGAGAAGAAATGAAACCAAATCTTTAATTAAACCAGGCATGATTAAAATAACATTAACAGGCCAGGCCATTTATTTTATCCGAACAGTCGATGATTTTTGAGTTTGGAAATGACAGCTTCTAATAAATCAACAGAATCTTACATAACTAATAATGCAAGAACCGAAGTCAAAGGTGATTCATAACACATACTCCATACAAATGGCTATTCGTTCATCACCAACAATTCAAATCAGTTTTGAAGTTTTTGAGAGCAGAAACGGAAGCTCTAATTAAACTACGAACTGAACTAATTAGGACCTTCATCATCGCAAGTTCAGGCGCAGATATTAAGATCTAATTCTGCATGTTTGTCGGCAACCAGGGCAAATTCCAAGCAAGACCATGTTCAGTCCTCTGCTGGAGGTGAACGACTGCAAAACAGAGAACACAGTAATGTAAAATATACAAATGATGGTGAAAATTTTAACAGAAGATCAAACAAACCTGCGGTATCTCTCATTGATGGGACTCTCAGCTCCGTCATAACCAGGGCTGTCCCTAGGTTCAGGCAAAGAATTTGGGCTGGGCTCACGACCATTCTCAGGGCTCGACCTTTCTCTTCTATAGGGACTCTGGCTGCCTCCACGGTCATTATCAGGACTTGGCCTTTCTCTTTCATATGGACTGCGGCTGGGGACACGACCATTGTTGGGACTAGGGTTCCCTTTACGGTCAGGACTAGGGCTGGATCCATGGCCATTCTCAGGACTAGCTCTCTCTCTACGGTAAGGACTTCGGCTACGGCCTCTACCATGGTCAACAGCAGCTCTTTCTTTCCTGTAAGGACTGCGGCTGGGATTCCGACCATAACCAGGGCTACCCCGATCTCTCCTATATGGACTTGGACTTCTAACATGACCATAATCAGGGCTCGCCCTCTCTCCCCTGTAAGGACTTCGG